>JAODAL010005528.1:0-142585 GCA_025379985.1 Phyllomedusa bahiana | reverse complement strand
TACAGGGACCCCCGCCCCTTCCAAGGGCAGCAAACCCGACAAAAAACCACCAGAGCCCGAGAGGAGAGCGGTCGTCACCACGGATGCATTGGTTGCAGGTGGATGGTCTCCCACTGTGGGTCGACATGGATTGTCACCAGGATGTCTCCAGAGTGCACCCGGACATCGTACCCAGTGTGAGGACCCGACCAGACTCCGGTAAGACTTTTCCAATGTGTTTTGAGACCTGCTGTGGGACTGTCGTACATGTGCTTACTATTTGCAAAACTTACAGTCCGGGTGTTTACTTGGCCGAGACTTCCCCCATTTTGAGCACTTGTGGGCAACCGCGAGGGTGTCAGGCAAAGGAAGTGACTGTTCCTGGGAAGTGCCCCCTATGGAGTATGTGGTGCCAATGCCTGAGAGGGAGGAGCCAGAGTGGTCATCTCCAAAAGTCCCTGAGATGATAGTGGATGAGACTGACACAGCATATTTTGGACTGGAAAAGTCTGATGGACTCTATGTTCAGGACATATGCATTATATTACCTGCTTCAAAGGTTACTAAGGCAGAAATAGGTAACTACCTGTAGTTGCCCTGTCACTATATATATATATATATATATATATATATATATATATATATATATATGTGTGTGTGTATGTGAGATATATACCAGCTTTGCACATCTAGGGTGCGTCCACGACAAAATATTGGTCGGTGATTTTACCAGTTAGGCCATGTTCACACGGCTTAAAATGGGCCGTATTTCGGTCCGTAATTACGCTCCGAAGTGCGCAAATTACGGGCTGAAAACGGCCCATTCATTACGGTAATCCACAGTTCTCATAGAGAACTATGGATTACGTCTCCTCTCCCTATTCGGCGGGGAGATAATTCACATGTCACTTTCTAGCGGCGTATACGCGCCGCTAGCAGTGATTCTCTATGGGCCGGCGAGGTGCCGGCCCCCCGCTCGCTCTCCCGCCCCCGGCCACACGGCGTAACTGCGGGGCGTAATTACGCCCAGCAGTTAACCCGTGTGAACATAGCCTTAGGCTATGTTCACACGGCTTAAAATGGGAAGTATTTCAGTCAGTAATTCGGGCCGTACTGTGGGAATTACGGGTGGAATACGTCCCAGTCATTACGGTAATCCACAGTTCTCATAGAGAACTATGGATTACGTCTCCTCTCCCTGCTCGGCGAATCCACCGAGGGGGGAGATAAGTGACAGGTCATTTTCTAGCACCGAATACGCGCCGCTAGTAATGATAGTCTATGGGCCGGCGAGGGGCCGGGCCCCCGATCCCGCCCCTGTCCACACGGCTTAATTGCGAGGCGTAATTACGCCCAGCAAATAAGCCGTGTGAACGTAGCCTTACAGTTTAAACCAGCAAAGCAAACCCAGCTATCTAAGAATGCCCTTTCCTCTTTCTCATCCTCACCCAGGTCTTTTTGTAACTTAATGGGGGATGCAATATGTAAAATAAAATAGAATTTACACACAAAAGAATAGTAAAAAAAACGCTGACCGCCAAACTACAACTTTTAGACCTTCCCTGACGACCCTAAAACTTTATCACCTATACACAAACATCTGTGCTGAAAAAATTACTCTCTAACCCTGTCACCTAGGTTATGCCCCCCTTGCTGAGGACAGCACAAGTTAGTGACAGACCTGCTGTTTCCAGCGCTGTGCCCCTTATTCTGTAAGATTCAGCAATTTCAGAACAATTACTGCTCAAATCTGGTGCTTGCAGTTGGTTCTATCAGAGAGGAGTCCACCTAATTTATAATCGGGCCCCGCCCACCTGCCACTGATTCTACCTATTCACAGTAGTAGGTACAAAGCAGTCAGTAAGCCCGAGTGGGCAGAGCTATCAGCAAGAAGGGAAGGTTAATGCCAGCCCATGAATTTAGTGGACCCATCTCTGGCAGAACAGGCTTTAAACTGCCAGATTTGAGCAGTGAAATCTAGGAAACAGCTGTATTTTACAGAATCAACATGTAGTAGAACCACCATCTTTGTACACCCTAATGCATTGTATTACAATGCATTAGGCTTTATAAACGATTGTGCCCCCTAGTGGTGAGCACCCTAGGGGGGACTCCAAGTTAAAGTAAAAAAAAAAATGCCATTTTACAAATAAAAAAATAGTCTGATCTATTAAAGTATAACATCATTTTTCCCATACACTGAACACTGTAGAATGGAAAAAAAATCCAAACACTAAAAATTGTGATTTTGTTGGTCATTTCATGTCCCCTAAAAATTGTAATTAATTTAAAAAGTCCTATGTATTCCAAACTGTTAGCAATAAAAAGTACATTTAAGCTCGCAAAACATGCACCCTCACTCAAGTCCGTAGTGTTGTACAAAAAAGCTATTGGTCGCAATAAATGGCACAGCCGCACCATTTTCAAAGATAGAAAATGGTTGGAATTTTTTTACGGTACTAAAACACAATGAAAACCATATGTGTTTGGTATTGCCGGAATTGTATCAACCTATAGAATACAGGTAACTCATAATTTTTCTAGAAGATGGAACACCATAAAAGCAAAACACCCGCAAACATGGTGCAAGTAGGTTTTTGTTCACATTTTGCCCCACTTAGAAATTTTTTGTGGCTTCCCAGTATATTCTATGGTAATATGCATAACACCATTAGAAAGTACATCTTGTCCCGCAAAATAGGAGCCCTCATATGTCTATGTAGGTGAAAAAACGTTATGGCTCTGAGAAGGCGCGGAGGGAAAAACGGACGTGAAATAAGAAATAGGCCTCGGTGTTTAGGCGTTTAGTAACCAGCGGAAGGCTGCTGCCATTGGGCATCTGCTTAGGCTGCACATATATTATATCTGCTCCTGACTTGGCGCAGTAAGTATATTTTAAAGCTCTGGTTTTATGAACCTTTTAACATGCCACACACGTGCTCATGGGGCTCCACCAGCTCTTAGTATGAGGAGGCCACATGTACTCTTTCATGTCAGTCACTGTTTTGAATTTTAGTTAGGGGATTCCCTCTTCAAGATTTCCCACCGTTGATGCGCCTGCAATGAGAATTCATGAGACTGGTTCCTCAAGAGGTGAAAATCTAGAGATTTGAAAGCCTAAATAATGTTCCACAAAGCTTAGCTGATACCGGAAAGGACGGTGCTCGAGTGATTATTCGGGGTGATATAACCTTTCAGCATATCTGACTTGTGTACTTTAGTTTTAGAAAACCTTTCAAAACGGAGTTACCCAGAAATTAAAGGGGATTTGCCACAAAGTAAAATTGAAGTGGGAAGCTTGCAAATGAAATAATAAACATCTTCACCATTCATCATTATTAACAATTCTGCACTGATTTTGTTTTTGCTGCTCCTTTAGTGATCCATTGTTTACAGCTCATCTCCTGGCGATATAACCAGGGCTGAGAGCTCCTCAGTCCTGGTCGCACATGCTCAGACATCACTTCTCCTCTCGGGCAGCTACTGGGTGTTCAAACCCCTGGTGCTGTCATTCTGCTTCCGTCCTCTGTCCTCCCTAGTAATTAGTCAAACAGTGCAAATAAATAAAAAAGAAACCTCAATGAGGTCTGTGCATTGATAAGGAACAAAAAAAAAACACAGGTTTGGTTCCTGCAGGGATTTGAACCTAGGACCCTTGTGCTGTGAAGCAAAAACATTACCTCTCAGCTACTCACAATGTACATAAACAGACCTTTCTTTGACTACAGAGAGGAAGGGCCTGGTGATGTCATCCTGCTGGGTCACATGATATGCAATTCAAACAAATCACACACGCCCCCTTCTGAGCACACAGAGCTGAAGAGCTGGAAGCAGGAAGTATGAAATGAGATTGTGGCAAAACCCCTTTAAGGTGTTTTAGGGGAAATTTCTAAAGCAGCTTGAACTCCATAGCACACCAGGGCTCATTTATCACAGTTGTTTTAGCTGGAAACCTAACCTGGATCTGTGTTTTCTGTGACCAGGACAGTCTTGCTGTGCTTCCACTGGTTGTCTGTTATTTTTGGGTTCGGGTATTCCCATACATTATAGGGAGTAAGGATTCAATAATGCTGCCCAACAATAACCAGTGTCACGCAGCGTTTCAGCCCTCACTGTGCCATTAGAAGTTCCTTATTTTTTAAAAAAGTGACTTTTTTCTAACTTTGGCTGGTCCCATGGACTTCTATTTACATCTATGTTGAAGCCTCCGTTGCAGATTGTGTGACAGCAAGACGAAACCTTACGAGAACCCTATTATAAGTTAGCTACGGCTGATAGTGTTTATCATGAGATGGATCCATTATAGCCTGAATTATGTTATTTTGCTGCTGTTTGGGAGAGAAGAATGGAATTCATAACGCAGATGTGCACATGGCCTAATACTGTTCCCTTAAGCTTGCCCGCACCATAGCACTATCACAGAAGACACACAAAAAGGGACAGAAAGATGGGGGGACACACTCCACATCACCACTGACAGCAGTAACACAAGGTGACATCTTGAGCTGATACTGGGCATGTTTCGGATAGGACTTGTACACATGGCATAATTTTCCACACAAAAAATTTGGCAAATTTCTGAGACAGAAATCTGTGCAGATTTCCGCAGCATATTTTATATTTTGTGTGGCAGATCCAGGCGTGTATTAGCCTTTACAGTGGAGCTGATCTGCATCCTCTGAAGCAAGTTTGCCAATGAAACTGCACTACTACTAGAAAACTGCAGCTGCAAAAGCACGTGAACCCAGTCTAAGGACAAGGACAGTTACCCTGCTGGTGAATTATAGTACTTGCCACTGTGTATGTCTGGTGTAGAGTTTTTTTTTTTTTTTTTTTTACGGTTTTTGTATTCGGTTATTTATTTTTGATTCTTGGTGAAAATGTGACCTTGGCAAGTCTTGCATCTCCTTTTTTTTCTTTCTTTCCCAGTTTTTGGAGGCTACCCGCTTAGTTGCAGGCCTCATCAACCAACCCCAACCTCTAATCTTCTGCCTGAGACCACCTTCAGTGACCTGAGCACTTTATCCTGACATTAGAACATACCCAGTGACAACAAAGAGCCATATGATGTGTCACCATATCTTACACTTTCAAAGGAACGTCCAGACAGAGACCTTACTTGGACAGGGATTAGCTGCAGTTACTGGGGACATGCCTGTAAAGCCTCTTTGAGAGTCAGAGTTTTGAGTAAGGGGCCGTTTACACGGCAGTGGACAAATACCGGCCGGTTTGCCGGCCTGGTATTTGTCCGGTTTTGCGGCCGTCCCCACGGCCGCGGGGGGGACGGCTTTTCTCCGCGATGAGCGGAGAACAGCCCTCCCCCCTCCCATTGAGATGCACATGTTCACATGATTGTGCATTTTCAATGTTTTGTCGCCGCCGGACGTAAAACCCATGCAGTGGGGACTGCTGCACGGGTTTTCCATAGAGCACCATTGTGCTCATTTTCGGCCGGTTTTTCAGGCGGTCTGAAGAACCGCAAACCTGCTGAAAAGCCGGCCAAAAACCCGTGCAGTGGGGACATGCCCTAAAGATGGGATTTTGTGATTCCAAAGTGGAGCATAGTTTTGGTGGGCCAGACCTGGCGTGTAGCTTGTATCTCTTTATAGAGCCGTAACAGAGACATTTATTAGGAGTTCTGCAATATTTAAGCTACATCTCAGATTCATCACATTGGTGACAGTTTTACATGGTGCCAGAATTTTTCCGAGTGACAGTATGAATAAATCTTACCACTGTGTACTAATTCAGTATGTTATGTTTCCCATTGACTATGAAGTAACATCTGATTGATGGCATTGTTTTACCAGACCAAATGCTATGCCCCTATACTTAGCCTAGGCTTTAGTGAAATGTTTCAGGGTACATTTTTTTTGCCTATGATCTGTTTTCATAAGAAAAGCCCAGCATGAAACGCAGTGTATGTCTGATTATTGTGAAAAAGTGAGTGTTTTACAGAGACGTGCACATAGGTCTCTCATAGTGGCACACGGACTTCAATGCTTCCATACTATACACCGCACCATATTACAGGATTTTTTTTCCCTCTGTATTAAAGGGAGGTGCAGTACAGTCCTTAGACTGCTTTATAGTTTATGTAGATTTTTATTATGTCCATGAGGATGGGACTTTAGGGCTATGTATGATGTACCCTATGTAAAAATGTCCTTATTCCATTACAAGGAACACACTAAGGGAGAAATGTACGAAGGAAGGCGCGTCGAAGTGAATAGTCGAGTCTCGTTTTCATTGTATAACGCGCCTGAATGTATGAAAGTGGTTTTTGTAAAATCTGGACATAATCATCAGTGGGTTATTTAACATAAAGCTAGTTTTAGAATCTATTAAATTTAAATACATTTTGTAGGAGATATTTTTTATATATTTGGGATATTATATATTTTTATATTTTTATATGATAACATTTTAATTAAATTTAAATATAATTTTATATAATTTGATAATTATCAGAAATTACTTTTTATTATTGTACTGATGTAAGTTGAGAAACATTTAGATGTTTTTTTCCCTAACAGCAAACCCAGCTCCACTTCGACTCCTCAGGCAGACCACATTAAAATAGGAACCACATTCATAAATGTATCTAATATTACGAGTGTGGTACAACATACCCCCAGAACACCCCCTCATGTTAGGTGCATTAGAAAGTGTAGAGTGTACGAACAAAGCGCCTAACACCATCGTTAGGCGCATTAGACATCGTAGCCAGCTCACTTAGGTGCATTTTAAGCCAGAAAAGGGTGAATTCCATAGACAATAGATACTTATTTAAACTATCTATAATGGGTGTTATTGCCCTTATAGTGCATTTACGTGAATGATTGGATACCTCCTGCCACTGCCTTTGTATTGGAGTGAAGGCAATTTTGTAAGCTTGATCATTATCTAACGTGGCCATGGTTAATAATCATCTTTGGTGACCCATAGTTGCTCTTTTGATAGCAGAAGGTAGCACTCTGCTCCAAATTTCAATGCACTCTTTAGTTCACAGTGGGCTATAATTCCATTTAGGGCATGTCCCCACTGCACGGGTTTTCAGCCGTTTTTTCAGCCGGTTTGCGGTTTTGCAGACCGCCTGAAAAACCAGCCGAAAATGAGCACAATTGTGCTCTATGGAAAACCCGTGCAGCAGTCCCCACTGCACGGGTTTTCGCCCGCGGGCCGCTCAAAGGACATTGAGCATGTTCATTCTATTATGAACACCTCGATGGGAGGAGGGAGGGCTTTTCTCCGCTCATCGCGGAGAAAAGCCGCCACCCCGCGGCCGTGGGGACGGCTGCAAAACCGGACAAATACCGGCCGGGTAAACCGACCGGTATTTGTCCACTGCCGTGTGAACGCACCCTTATAGAAAACGTGACTGATCTTGGGTTGGTATTGGCCATATACCATAAGTCTCACTATATCCTCTTCTTCTTCTGCATTGAATAGATTTACTGAAGCTAGGTTTTATATAAGGTGCAGTGGTGTTGATGCATACTAAAGGGGTCTTGTTGGCATCTGCCAGGTTGCCATTATAAAACCGATTAGAATCCTCTTTCATAATGAGACAATAGCAATGACTTTTATGTTCTATCTATTAGATATGCTATAAGGGTTAAATCCATGGTTCCTACTGCTGGGACCTGCTGTACTTCTGGAGACAGGGAAAGTAGGGTCATGTGCTTCCATGCACTCTTCCCTGAGAACAGGGTTACCTGTGTATGTGTTTTCTCTCTCCTTTATTGTCTGTAGGAATATGTTCTTTTCCGCGAGCCCCTATTGTCTGCAGTGGGAGCAGTCAATTTAGTGGATATGCCATAGAAGTAATTAGTTGGAAAACCCCTTTAAAATGATGTTACATAACCAAAATCTTACAAATGTAAACTTTGTGACAACAAGGATGAACATGTACAGTGCATAAAGCTTTATACATTACAATCTCATTAAATACCAAATGTATGAGGTAAAAACATAATGAAAATGCATTCAGTCTGTTGCTGAAAAACAAGAGAAATCTGAGGCATAAGGTTATGTTTTATTCATGGCACTAGTCTTACTCAGCTGGAACACATAAGGGCAGGGGAAGAGGAGGAGGAGGTTTCTAGACAGCTTTGGTCTTGGGAAGGGTGGTAATGCCATTTAGTTATCCTTTTAGTGGGCACGTGCACAGATTGGAGCGTTCTTATTTATTACACCAAAATCTCGGTTGCTTAGTTTATTCCATTACAACATGACTTGCATGTGAATTCCTCTGAACAATGAATGGTTAATGTTTTACATGGTCTCCAATGTTCACTGACTTCATACTCCACACATGTAAAATCTAGTACCTTGTAAAGTACCACCATTGCCTAATTCTGCTGCTTTGTAATTCTGTTTTAGTTGTTACTGATGGAAATAGTCATTAAGCTGATGCTGACACATTCTAAGATTTAATTTTAATCTAATTATAAAATGTGTCAATAGGACAACCCAACTTGTCAAGATGAAAACACCCAGACAGTCTGTTGCATACAATTATACCGGCATGGCACACTTGGAGGATTTAGCGGGTTTGTAATACATAATCTATACCACGGGTGTCAAACTGCGGCCCTCCAGCTGTTGGGAAACTACAACTCCCATCATGCCCACTGTTATAGATTATACAAATGCATGTTGGGAGTTGTAGTTTCCCAACAGCTGGAGGGCCGCAGTTTGACACCCCTGAATACTCTTCAGTTGTGTTTCTTTTATTTTACAGTTTGTTTTTAACTTAAAGGAGTTGTCTCGCTACAAGGATTGCTTTTTATGTTAAAGATCTTGCAAAAAACAAGTCATTTTGCAATATATATCCATTAACAGAGTAATTTCTGCTTTGTTCTATATAGTTTAGACTGAGTTGTTAATATAGGTTATATAAACTTGATGTATCCTTTGATGAGGCTTGGTTTGCAATGCTAAAGTGGTTTTCCAATATTGTTTTTTCATCGCTGTCATTCCAGTGCGACTGGAGCTTTGGTGTCCCCTATGGTCTCTCACTAATGGCCTCCTGTTCTTAGCTCATGTAAACGTAAGCCATTCACTAGCCTCAGTGGTAATTGATTACTTGAGGGTATACAATTGCATGTACAGTACTATATAACATTGGAGAGGCAAGCTGTTATAGGAGGAGTAAGACAGCAGGTCTCTAGGTATTTGACCAACCAAGGGAGGGAGCAGCAAGCAGGAATTTAGTATCTTACAGCTCGGATGTCGTTGTATCATTGGATTTCAGTTGTAAAATACAGCTAGCACCCACCAGGTATGAAGTGGGCTCAGCCTGCTATGTTCTCCCTGCCTGGTGATGTTCTTTGACACTCGGGATGTTGGGGAGAACAAAAAACAATGGGATGGGAACGGGAAAGAAGAAGGCGCTTTCTAGTACAGTAACAATGTAATACAAAGTCCCTCACCTGAGACCTGAGGAAGCGAGGGCAGATCCACGTGAAACGCGTAGTCCAGTTTAACGAAAATTTAAGTATCTTGTATGTATTGTGCCAAGAGCTGTTTATTGTAAAGTGTAACAATTGTCTAGTGCTAAAACCAGTATAAACTAGAATAGATTGACAATTCACATTTGAATAAGCTCTCATATAAATTGGCCAACGCGTGGAATATACACTCACCGGCCACTTTATTAGGTACACCTGTCCAACTGCTCGTTAACACTTAATTTCTAATCAGCCAATCCCATGGCGGCAACACAGTAGCATTTAGGCATGTAGACATGGTCAAAACAATCTCCTGCAGTTCAAACGGGGCACCCAGTTTGGGGAAGAAAGGTGATTTGAGTGCCTTTTGAACGTGCATGTTAGTTGTGCCAAGAAGGGCTGGTCTGAGTACTTTCAGGAAACAGTTGATTCCTGGGATTTTCACGCACAAGATCTTTTTATTTTTAAAGAATGGTTCAAAAACAAGAAAAACATCCATTTAACGAGCAATTCTGTGTGCTAAATGTTAGACTTGTTGATAAGGTCAAAAAAGGAGAATGATGAGACTGGTTCAGTGATAAAGGCAATATTGTTTTCAAATCGCCACCGTTACAACTTGGGTTTTATGGCCCAAATGGCGTCCTGCTAAAGCCATGTACGGCGAACTATTGAGGCCCCAGTGGGATTACAGGACAGCAGACAGTACTAAAACGGGGCCACCCTTTATAGAAGGAAAACTGAGGTCTCCAAGTGTTGACCCAACCCAAAAGGACGTAGAAGATGGAAAATTAGCTGGTCTTACAGCTCGATTTTGCTGCTATCATTGGATGGTAGGTTCGAAATATTGGTAGCAACACCAGAAGAATGCCCCATCCTGCTTGTATCACCTGTTGAGGTCTTTGCATCGGGATGTTGGAGTAAAAAAACATGGTGGTGGGGGAAGATTTCTTGCACTCTGTTGTGCCCTCCTGGAGACCTATGAATCGTGGGCAACCACAAACCTTAGTTGAATTATATCATGAAAAATTTGAAGGCTGTTTTTTGAAGGAAAAATGTCGTCAAACCCGTTACTAAAAGCATTGTGATAACCTATATAAATTGGCCGGTGAAGTGATATAGCACCAGTCTATTGCGCCACTAGTCAGCTTTTCTAAATTAGAAAAAGCTGCAAACTCCGCAAGTACAAGGCTAGTTCTACCTGATATTGTGACATACATTTATGTCGTGTTGTAAACAGGTTAAAATAGGGGTGGTGGTTTATTTTAAAGCACGATTTATTCCAGGGTTCAATATGTATAAAAAAAATAGGTAAAATACATAGTACAAAATAACAAACACAAAAAACACAAAGTAAATTAGCAACAGACTGGTACGGAGGGGAAGAAGACCCTGTCTACTGATATATCCACACAAAAATACCCTGTTACCCCGAATATAAGACACTGTCTTATATTCATTTTTGCTCCTACAGATTTTATTTTCAGGGGATGTCTTGTTTTCCCATGAATAAATTATAGCATGCTATACTAGTGTGTGTGTGTGTGTGTGTGTGTGTGTGTTTTATATATATAATATATATATAATACACAATATATATATATATATATATATATATATATATATAATATATATAATATATATTTTATATATATAATATATATATATATATGTGTGTGTGCGTGTAATAGTATGTGATATTCATAGTTGCCAACTTTTGAAAATGAAAAAGCAGGAGATTGAAGAGGGCGGTGCGCGAAGAGGACACGCCCATCTTTTTGATGTGCCACGCCCCTTCAAAAAGCCACACCCACTCTGCCTAACTGCATAATGGTTTTGGAAGAAAGCTAGGTAGATGCCCTTATAACCAGGTAGTAGCCCCCCATAACCAGGTAGTGCCCCTTACAGGCAGGTAGATGCCCCCTTGTAGCCAAGTAGATGCCCCCTGTGTAAGCCAGGTAGATGCCCCCTTTGTTAGCTAGGTAGATGCCCCCTTTGTTAGCTAGGTAGATGCCCCCTTTGTTAGCCAGGTAGATGCCCCCTTTGTTAGCCAGGTAGATGCCCCCTTAGATAGCCAGGTAGTTGCCCCCTTTAGTAGCCAGGTAGTTGCCCCCTTGGTAGCCAGGTAGTTGCCCCCCTTTGTTAGCCAGGTAGTTGCCCCCATTGATAGCCAGGTAGTTGCCCCCATTGATAGCCAGGTAGTTGCCCCCATTGATAGCCAGGTAGTTGCCCCCATTGATAGCCAGGTAGTTGCCCCCATTGATAGTCAGGTAGTTGCCCCCATTGATAGCCAGGTAGTTGCCCCCATTGATAGCCAGGTAGTTGCCCCCATTTAGAAGCCAGGTAGTTTCCCCCTTGATAGCCAGGTAGTGCCCCCTATAACTAATAAAAATAAAATAATAAAAGCCACTTACCTTAAAAGCTCCTGCAGCTCCGGACATCGTCTGCCCAATCTCAGCGTCGCAGGGGAAGTGAGTGCCGCTGCGCGTCACTCCCCCTGCGCCGCTGACCTGTATGTACGGCGCACACCGGCCGGCGCGGTACATACATGGGGAGAAGGGAGGAGAACGATCCCTCCTTCCTTCTCCCTGCACAGCGAGACTCCAGGCGGGTGAAGCGGCCGCTTCACCCGCCTGTAGGAGCGCCCCGGCAGCGCAAGAGTAGCGCCCCAGCGCTACTCTGTCGCCGCGGCCATTTAAAGAACCCCCGCTGCCTGCTGGCGGCGGGAGGAATGCCAACTCTGGCGCGGGGGGGGGGGGGGGGGCCCAATTACGGGACCCCCCCGCCAAAAACGGGAGAGTTAGCATGTATGTGACATCTCTCAAAGGATGGCAAATGTGACATGCTGGGACTTGTAGAACTAGAAGTCCCAGAAATGCCCATCAGCCACCTCTGAGATGTGTGTGACAGTATCATTGCTTGTTTCCCCCTCTGTTCTTACATGCTTATGTCTACATCTCCTTTGGATGTTCGGGACCTGTGGTGACATCACAGTCACATGACCTCCCTTCACAGGTCCTTCAACCCTCTAATGATTTCCGCTATGTCTTATTTTGGGGGGGGGGGGGGGGCCTTATATTAGGGAATTCAACAATATCTCTGCTATGTCTTTTGGGGGTGCCTTATTTTCGGGGAAATACGGTACAGTACACACAGTAATAAGTGTTTCTAACATTAGAATCCGTGTGTATACATTGTTGTCGCTGTCTACAGCATTATGGAAACTGAGAATCTTCCATCAGTATGACATAAATGGCTATTGTTTGTCACATGAGGGATATGCTTCATCTGAGGTCCTTTAAGACAGGACAGTTTTTTGCTATTGTACATTTATAGCACTTCTCTCACGGAGAAAAATGATTTTGTACCCGCTGGAAATTTGTTACTTAAGGGGTTTATGGACATAGTGTGTATGTTGGTCTATATGTTATCTTTACTTACAAATGTCTGAAAAAATATACAAACTATAGGAATCTTGTATGTTTTAATCTGTGTAGGTAAAAATCGATCACAGATCTGTTCTCACCTTTTAGCTGTTGTAATGTGTCTAGTATTTTGGAAAGTTTTGTAGGGTATAGTCACACAGCGCATTGCGGCGTGTACTGTATGTGCCACAATTACACCAGGTGTGTTACAAGTACACGCTGGCCAGCGCGTACCTCTAAAGCGCTGACAGCCGGCTCCCATTGACTTTCATTTTCCTCAGTGTGTAAGCGCCGGGAAGAAGTGACATTTCAGTTCTTTTCCCCAGTGCATATTGTACTCTGGGGAAGACGCTAGCTAATCATAGCTCTCAATGAGAGCTAGGAAATACCATATTTGCGGGGCGTAATTCAGGCGTGTTGTAGCACAATTACGCACCAAATTATGCTCCATAAATATATTATGTGAACATAGTCTACATGCACACAGACTATACAACACATGTTCGAAAGACAAAGTTGGATTCCTTCCTTTTGGTTGTCTGTCTTGATACAGATTTCACCACGTTTCAAGGATCTGGATTAGACACATGCTATGGGGATTACTTGCGTGCTATCTCCCGACACCTTTTTCTTGGTGAATAGGAAAACATAGAGAAATTCATTATGCACTTCTGTATTTTTTTAAGCGTTGCACTACGCCACACATGACGAATAAAAAAAAGGAAAAAACTCGCAATGTGGCTGAAATGGCTTGAATGGAGCAACGATCCAACATGCGCATTGCTTCTCCATTCAAAGTCTATGGAAACAAGGGAGATGGCCAAGTGCAATGCTCAGCTATCCTCACCGCTCCCATAGACTTTGAATTGAACAGCAGTGTGAATATTTAACCGGTGCACCATTTATAATGAAGGATGGAGAGTCGGGGACCCAGTTTTAGTGTTTGTGTGGTTCCAGCAGCAGGACCCCTGAGTATCAGACATGTATCACCTATTCTGTGAATAGGTGATGGGCTGTCTTTTTTCGGCCTAACAAACTATGTAACTGTAACTATGTAAAACATTAGGGCAGATTTACTTAAAGGGGTTGTATCGCTACAGAGATCATGTCTCAGATTATGGGGACAGTAAAAATAAGCACTTTTGTAATTGGGTTGCATTACCTCAGTCACTTGGTTTAGCAGATATGAGCTTTTCTGTATTCTGTTTCTGCTGCTGCTGGTCGGGACACGCCCCCTGGCTAGATCCCGCCCCCCTAGACCCGCCCCCTGCACTGGGATTGGCGGGCGGCCAGTTCAGCCTGTTGGGATATGCCCCCAGACAGGAAACGCCCTACCACGCCCTCTGCACTGTGATTGGCTGTCTGCACACTCTGTGTTTTCTCCCCTCTGAGCTGTTAAAATCGATAGTGAAACCAAGGTCTGCTGGCTCTATATAACATCTCCCAGCTCCAGGGTGAAGGATCTGGGCAATTACTGGCTGTTTAAGTCACAGATCCCCTCATATAACAGAGTCTTATAGAGTCTCCTGCCTGTTAACAGGGGGAGAGGAGGGAGGGAGGGCAGTGTGCATTGCTCCATATAACCAAGTCTGCTGCCTGGTAACAGAGGGGAAGGGGTGGGGGGCAGTGTACACTCCTCACATGTCTCAGGTCTTCAGTGAGGAGAGACACGCCTCCTGGGAGGAGAGGACACGCCTGCTGAGAGGAGAGACTCGCCCCTGGATTTCAAATTCAATCTCATAGAATTAGCTGAAGAGCACGAACAGTTCAAACGATACAACCCCTGTAAACCACTGTTTCACACTCTGATCTAAGAAATAAGGTTATAAGAGGAAAGTAGGGTCAGTTCATTAAGAAGTCCAATAAACTAGAGGTGTATGTGGCTTTTCATGTGCCACAAAGGAAATCTACTACTGCTGGTATAGATTTCCACTCTAATTTACACCATGTTCTGATGTCCACACGGCGTATTTGTGGTCTGTATTTCAGAGCATAATTGCAATACTGCAATATGCCCGAAGTACAGACTGCAAATGTGGTAATTCATAGCTCTCATTGAGTGCGATGATTACCCAACGTTTTTCTCGACGCGTATTACGCGCCAGGAGAAAAAAGTGACTTGTCCCTTTTTCCTGGCCAGCGTATACTTCTGTAACACCCAGCGTATTGTGGCGCATACAGTACGCACCGCATTACGCTGTGTGAACATACACTCACCGGCCACTGTATTAGGTACACCATGCTAGTAGGGTTGACCCCCTTTTCCCTTCAGAACGCCTCTTTTCTTCGTGGCTAGTTTCAAACAAGGGTTCAACGATCCCAATTTGGTCCCAAAGGGGGCCCAAAAGAGTGCCAAGAAAATTTTCCCCCCAAACCAGGGACACCACCCCCCCAGCCTAAAAACCGTTGATACAAGGCAGGAGGATCCATGTTTTTCATTTTGTTGACCCCAAAATTTCTGACCCACCCCCGAAGTCGCAGAAAAAATTCGAGACTCATCAACCAGGGAACGTTTTTTCCAAATTTTCTTTCCAATTTCGATTTTGGGTTGGCAAAAATTTAGCCTCAGTTTCCTTTCTTAGCTGAAAGGAGTGGCACCCGGGGTGGTCTTTTGTGCTGTAGCCTTGCCCAAAGTTTTGCCTTTAAAATGTGCTTTAGAATGCTCTTCTGCCCACCTTGGGTTTTAACGGGTGGCTATTTGAGTCCTGTTGCCTTTCTATCAGCCGAACCCGTCGCCCCTTCTCCTTTTCCCCCTGGCATCAACAAGGCATTTCCGCCCCCAAGGACTCCGCTCACTGGATGTTTTTTTTTTTTTCGGACCATTCTCTGTAAACCCTGAGATGGTTTGGGGGCGTGAAAAAAACCCGGAGATCAGCAGTTTTTGAAATCTCAGACCAGCCCTTCTGGGACCAACAACCGCCCGTTCAAAGGAAAACAAAATCACCTTTTTTCCCCATACTGATGTGGTTTGAACTGCAGGAGATTGTTTGACCATGTCTACATGCCCAAATGCACTGAGTTGCCGCCATGTGATTGGTGATTAGAAATTTTAAGGGTTCGAGCAGTTGGGCAGGGGGACCTAAAAAAGTGGGCCCCTGAATACATAACCTAGTATGCGAGGCAGTGGGAGTACATACCTCGTCTGATTGGCCACTCCCACTTTTTGGAAGTGTACTCAGAGTGGCATAGGACACCAAAGTAATTGCACAAATAGCATTTTCTGTGTCATTGGCTTTTAATCACTGTGTGCCCAGTAAAGAAAGCATGCTTTCCTTCTTATAGGATGCACAGCAAAAACTATACCCATTCTGGAACAAGCGAATTGTAAATCACAGTGAGGGAACCGCAATGCTGTATGGAAAATGGTGGTAATCTTACTTTGTGGGTTTTTTTTAAAATAATTTGGGAAATGACAGTTTGTGTTTTATTCAACACCTCAAGGAAAGCATACATTGTAAAGATCTTTGATACTTTTCTTTTGTGACTGCCAGGATAAGGCTCAGTATATAGCCAATGCAAAACAGGTGTTTTCCAGGAAAATCTTCTGTTGCGAGTCAGTTGTATAACCTTATTTAATCAGTAGGCTGGTTGGGGAGAGTCTTTAAACCTTGATTAAGAAAAGCCATGCTAAGTAATAGATTAATGCAGCACAGATGCCTCCAGTGAGCCAGAGCTGCTTCCCAGTGTCCATTTAGTAAAGGCTCCAGAGGAAGACTCTAATGGATAAAAGAATTACTGGAAGCTGAACAAAATGAACTTTTCTTTAGCTCAATAGCTTTCGATAAAATACAAGTTACAGGTCGCACGTTCCTAGTTAACAGATGCATTTTATTTTTTAACCTCTGGGAATTTTTGACACATGCACTGATTTGGTTTGTTGCCAAGAACACATCAATGTCCCTTTATCTTTGGTTTTTATGCATGTGTATTGTAAACCATTCAGCTTTTATTGTCTAACTTGTGATTTTATACTGCCCGTTTTCATGTTGTGAAATAAATAATACCTGTATAAAAGGTTTTATATCTAAATAACAAACACTTCACATTAAGCTATAAAAATATACAGTTAAATCTAAAATAAAACCTTTAATATCAATAAGCTTTTACATAACAATAACTAAAGTGGATACTAACAGAGCGGAGTAGAATTCTTGGCTAATCTGCCAGCTGCTTCCTCCTGCTTATTCACTGGTAAACTACCTGTAAAGGAAGCAGACCGCTCCTAGTATTACCTGTATTATGTACTGCTTGCACGTAGGGGGCGAACCGGACGTCTGTTTGCTTCCGCCAATAGCTGCAGAGCACTGAGCGGTGCCACAGACGGAGCATCATGGTGGCAACTTCTGCAGTACAGTCCACTCACCTCCTGAAGTAGTTGTTGTTTGGGGCAATAAACGTTTTTTCCTACCATATGTATTGCCTATCCACCGGGTAGTTGATATATGTCTGATCGCTAGGGCCCCCACCATTGGCTAAAACTGGGCCCCCATGTCCCTGTTCTTCCTCACTTTAGTGAACACCTTGAGGAAGGGTTTCAATAGAGCAGTGGTTGAACATGCATACTGCTGCTCCATTCATGGCACCGACAACGATTGCCGATTACAGTACTCAGGTGGCTTTTATGGGTCCTTACATGGTGCATCCGTGCACATGGTCGACCACTGCTCTGTTCTGTAACTTCATGGCACAGGGAGGAAAAGCATTAGGGGAGGGGTGGAGGACCCAGCAGATGGGAAATTTGTCACCTGACCTGTGGAAAAGTATTAAATGGGTTTTGCCACGAAGTGAGTTCCTTACCTCTGCACAGCTGCAGGGGTGAGAGGGAGGGGGGTGTGCAGAGAGCGAGGAAGAAGGGAGCGTCTGCAATTTTTACTCAAATAATTACATTACAACCAGTGGATTCTCAATACAGCAGACAACCTCATACACTGCACTTTCTCCCCAGCCCCTTGCAAGCTCCTTCATGTTCCCTGTCATCAGATAAGAAGTGCAAACACGCAAGTGCGGCCAGATCAGCTCCTGTCAGTGTCCTGGTCGTGTCTAATGTAAACTTTCAGGACACTAAGGGCATGTCCCCACGGCAAGGGTTTTCGGACAGTTTTTCAGGCGGTTTGCGGTTTTGCAGACCGCCTGAAAAACCGGCCGAAAATGAGCACAATGGTGCTCTATTGAAAACCCGTGCAGCAGTCCCCACTGCACGGGTTTTCCGCTCGCGGTCCGGCCGCAAAACATTCTACCTGCACATTCTTCTGTCCGGTTTTCGGACGGAATATGTGCAAATGAATGTGAAGGGGGAGGGCTCTTCTCTGCTCATCGCTGAGAAAAGCCGCCCCCACCCTCACCCAGCAAAACGGGACAAATACCGGCCGGCAAACCGACCGGTATTTGTCCTGTGCAGTGGGAACGCAGCCTAAGGGGGACTGAGCAATGCTGTAGCTCTCACAGGCTTCACTTTTTGTAATCACATATATTTAGAAAAGTGATTAAATACCCATTTTGGAGGATCCCACGTCAACATTACATCGTGGCAAATCCCCTTTAAGTCTATAGTGGGGAAATCCCCTTTAAGGGTCAATAGTGTGTAGAGCACCTGCTATCACTGCATTTAGGGTACATCTACATGGCTTATGTAAAATGGCGGTCGAATTCTGTTTAAGTATCTGGCTGGTATTTTATTGTCTTTTCAAAGATTTTGGGGAACGGTTCTGTACACGGTTTGTGGATTCGCCCATCCCCAGTAACCATTGAACTTGCACACCTTCTGCCTGAAAACCGGGCGGAAGATTGTGCATGCTCCAAATTTTTGGAAACGGCTACAGCTGAAAATCCGTTGAGTAGTCTACACTGAAAGGATTTTCTTGTAAAGTCTATGGGGATGTTTCTTACCGATATATACTGCTTTGGACAGCACAGTAGTCCATACTTGACTTCACATTGGACTCCTTCAAATGCAACAGACAGCCAAGTGGAAGCGGTCCCAATTTCACCTATAGAGCTCTAAAGACAAATCCAATAGGTGTCAGCATGTGTATCCTTTTATTCAAAATCAGAATCCCAGTACATATGAAGGCAATGTTTCGACTCACACGGAGTCTTTATCAAGCTTGGATCTTTGTGGATGGTTTCTTGTCAGTTTTTAGACGGTTTCCAAATCTGCAAACAGTCTGAAAATCCAACCAATAAACCATGCTGTGTGGAGGGACCTGTAGAGAACCAGAGGAGAGTTAACAAACCTACCCCCCTGTAGCTCCGTTTTACCAATTGTAATAAAATTGCTAAAAAAAAAAAGGGTTTAAAATGAAGATATTGAAAAATTTTGTTTCAAAAACATTTTTAAAAGTCCCTTGCCTATGTCTTGGAAAAAAATTTCCCCATGGGGGACTATACACCAACATTACAAGTATTAAAACCACATAAACGGAGAAAAAATTTCAGGCGGGAATTTTCTCCTTTCAATAGTGGCTAGAGTTTCCAGATCAGGGTTCCTGTGATGAGAATTGTCCAAAGCACAATTTATTTTTTTTTAACTTCACTTTGACACCCCGCAACATACGTTATTTATTGCACGTTTCTCTAATGATGAGGGCATGGAAAAACAAATGCACTGCAGACATTGATGTATATCTTTACCCAGACTTGGTAAGTAGATAATCACAAATTTGTAATTGTCAACTTTTATGCGTGTAATAAACCAAATTTCCTTTTGGGTATGATTGAATTATACTTGCCACATATCTGTCAATGCCAAATTCTTTTTCCGAGAGTCTTACAAAAATCGTGATTATAAAAACAAAATATAAGACCCATCCAATTAAAAAAAGAACTCTTTGAGGGATCAGGCGCTTAGCCTTTATCACGGTGACACGTTAAGGCACAAACTAACTTGTCCAGAAAAGAATACAGTTTGTGCTTTCTTTTCGGCTAAAGAGAGAGATTCAATCTGCAGGTTTTTAAAGGGACATTTTACAAAACTTTCAATATTTGCAGTGCCTCATGGTTTCTCCTATCGCTGCTGTTTTGTGTACCATATTCTTAAAGGTGTTTTTACAACATGCACATCCACAAAGCCACAGGCAGCTTAAAGGGGTTTTGCCATGAAGTAAAATTGACGTAGGAAGTTTGAAAATGTAATAATAATTCACCATTCATCATTATTAAAAATTCTGGATCGTTTTTGTTTTAGCTGCTCCTTTAGTGTTCACATTGTTTACAGCTCGGTCTCCAGGGGTTATGACCAGGGCTGAGAGTTCCTCCGTACTGCTTTTTTTCGTCGCACGCACGATGCTAAGACTTTAACACCTCTCTTCTCAGGTTGCTACTGAGTGTTTCAATAACTGGGTGCTGTCTTTTACTCATGTCCTTTGGACTGTTAGTATTGTCAAACTGTGCATCATAAATATAGAATACACACTAAATGTGGTATGTGATTTGATAATGAGGAAAAAAAAATCAACAGCGCTTTATGTCTGATGGGATTTGGAAAACTAGGACCCTTGTTACCTCTGGGATTCAGTGTAGCTTACTTACCTTTCTATTTTTTAAATTGACCTTTCTTTGTCTTGAGTGGGGGATTGGCCTGGGTGATGTCTACTGCTGGTCTACTTGTGTTGATTGTATTTCTATTGATGGAGGTGTTGGCGGAATGTGATGGACTGGGCGGGGTTGGGAAAATTGGCGCGGAACGTGGATGGTAGGGGTGGTTTTTAGGAATGAGGGGGTCTAAAGGTTGGATGGGGTATAAAAAAGCGTAGAAGAAAGCGAGAAGAAAGAGGACAGAAAGAAAGAGAAAGAAAGAAGAGAGAAAAAATATGAGAAGAAAAACAGAGAGAAAAAAGAGAGAAAAAAAGCGAGCAAAAAAGTCGAGAAAAAAAGACGGAGAAAAACAGAGCGAAAAAAAGAGAGAAAAAAAGGAAGAGAAGAACAGAGAGAAACAAAGAGAGAACAAAAGGAGAAAAAAGAGAGAAAAAAAGAGAGAAAAAAATCGTGAAAAAAGTAGAAGCGAACACAGAGAGAAAACAAGGAGCACCAGCGACCAGATCGAGAAGACGTAGCAAAAAAAGAGAAGCACACGAGAAAACACATCGCCGCCCATCCCAACCAGAGCCTCACCTCTCCCCCAACAGATCCCCCCTCTTCCTCCCCTCTCCCCCCTCTCTCCCCCTCTCTCACCTCTCCCCCTCTCCTCCCCTCTCCCCCTCTCCTCCCATCTCCCCCCCTGCTCCCCTCTCTTCCCTCTCCTACCCTCTCCCCCTTCTCTCCCCATCTCTCCCCCTTCCCCCTCTCCTCGCCACTCTCCCTCTACCCCCCTCTCCCCCCTTCCACCCCTACTCCCACCCCTCTCCTCCCCTCTCCCCCCTCTCACCCCTCTCACCCCTCTCCCCCTCTCTCCCCCTCTCTCCCCCTCTCTCCCCCTCTCTCCCCCTCTCTCTCCTCTACTTTATCACTATTCCCTCTTTCTCACTCTCCCCTCTTCCCCCCCCCCATTTCTCCACCTCTGTCCCCACCTTCTTCTTCTCTTCTCCCCGCCCTCTCTCTCCTTCATCTTCTCTCTCTCTCTCCTCTCTCCTCTCTCTCTCTCCTCTCTCCTCTCTCTCTCTCCTCTCTCTCTCCTCTCTCTCTCCTCTCTCTCTCTCCTCTCTCTCCTCTCTCTCTCTCTCTCTCTCTCCTCTCTCTCTCTCCCCCCTCTATCTCATCTCTCTCCTCTCTCTCTCCTCTCTCTATCTCCCTCTCTCTCTCCTTTCTTTCTCTCTCCATCTCTCTCCCTCTCCTCTCTCTCTCTCCTTTCTCTCTCTCTCCTTTCTCTCTCTCTCTCTTCTTCCTCTCCTTTCTCTCTTCCTCTATCTCTCTCTCTTCCTTTCTCACTCTCCCTCCCCCCCCTCTCTCTCTCTCCCCGCCCTTTCTCACCCCTTTTTCCCCCCTCTCTCTTTCTCCTCTCTCTAAACTATGATCTTCGTAGTGAGACAACCTCTTTAAGGAACACTTCCTTCAGAATGAGGTGAAAAAAAACACATTTTTGTTAAAATGGCAGGAGCACTTTATTTTGAACTATAAGGGCATGTCCCCACGGCAGGGGTTTTGGACGGTTTTTCAGACGGTTTGCAGTTTTAGAAACCGTCTGAAAACCTGCAAGCAACGCTCCCCCGTAAACTTTAATAGAAAAAAAGTTTAGCCGGCCCCACTGAACTGTTTTTCTGCCGGGTGGTTTTTTTCACGCCCGCCGGCAGTCTGCAAAAACATAAAAAATGTTCATTCTTCGGCGATTTTCCAGATGAGAAAATCTTACATTGTAGTCAACGTAAACCACTCAGAAAGTGAGTGAGCGATTTTTGGCGCAGTTTTTTTTTAAAAAAAAAAAAAAAAGATTAATCCCACCTATGGCGGGTGTGTTTTTGCAGGTCCCTTTGCACATTTTTTTTTTCCTATAACAGTATTTTATTAAAGTTTTAGTCAGGTAAAATACCGTAAACAATGTGAGATCATCTCACGTCATTAGAGAATGTTAGTTATCAAAGCGTACCAACATTGTAAGTAAATGCTTCGAGATGCATTAGAAATTGTGATTATAAAATCATGAACATATGATCATACAGTATCCATTAATTTGATATCTAGATCAATTTTTTTTTTTTTTAGCAAGGGACCAAAACATTAAGACCAAGACAACAAGGGAGGACATATACAGAATTCTGGTAGGTCCACAGTCGTGCTATTCGGTCAACGGACTTAGTATAAAAGTCTTGAGTAATCTTGAAATTTCCCAGGCTTTCCATACTTTGTCAAAGGACTCCAAATTTCATCCATGTTAAGGGCTGTGAGATATTCCATCTGTCTAATCTCCTGAATACGGGCACATACAGTTTCCTAGAGGGAAGAGAAGCCTGCTTCAGTGTGCAGTATCAGGCATTTAGCTGCTAATGTGACAATATACAGGAACAATCTGCTATGCACGGCCAGAGACGGGATGGAATACTTTAGAGGATAGATCTGAGGTGGTAAGGGGGATCCAAGTTTGGACCAGTCTCGAAGGATAGCGATTGTACTTTATTCCAGAATGGAAACCATCTCACAAGACCAAAATAATGTTGGGACATCCGCCCCCGGTCCTCCACACTCCAACACACATCTGGCACCATTGGGTTAACCTATGCCTGCAATATATTAGGTGTGTGATACCAGGTACATTAGCACTTATATGAGTCTTCCTTGTTCTGGATGGAAGAGGAAGACCGGGCCGCCTGCCGCCATATACTCCTCCATCCTCCTTTGACAATTGCGATCCTCAAAACGTCCTCCCATTTGGACATATAGGAATGTTTTGTATATTAAGGTGTGTCTTGCTCTGGTGAGGATAGGAATCCGATAAATTGTCAAGGAATCAACCCTGGTAGAGACCCCCACACGACAAACCTGTTCAAGGTGATGGTTTGAGAAGACCTCATTCGTTCATGCCCAGTATTGACCTCATATAGTGTTTAATTTGCAAATAAGCGGGTGGGGAGAAAAAGAGAGAAGGACGGTAAGTTGAAACTAGATTGGAGCTCTAGCAAAAGGGCTGAGTTCCATGGTGCGTCCATTACTACAATCGCAAGCCGGAACAATTTAGCCCAAACCACGGCTTCCATCGATTGTCCATCTCAACTTTCTGGAAGCTGACGGGTGAAATAAAAAGGACGTCATAGCGGAAGCCCCGAAGCACAATGGAACCTTTAAAAACATCTCTGCCAGATTGATCTCGTCCAGGCCATAGAATGTAGCAGGGGGAAGTTCTATTTAAGGCGTGGGTTGCCCATAGCAGAGAATTTGGGATTATGGGAGCCATCCATAGTTTCTCCCAGGCTCCATCCATCTAGTGTAGCGTAAAGAACCGCCCAAGATGGAATAGCTATCAGTTGCGCTGCCCAATAATACTTGGTGATATCTGGGACCGATAGACCCCCCTGCTCTTTTCCTGCTATCTGTATACTCTTGGCAATCCGGTGCCTCCTGCGGGCCCATATAAAATGAATAAAGTCTACCTGCAGAGATCTAAGGGTTGCCAGAGGGACTGGTATCGGCAAGGTCTCAAACAGATACATAAGTTTCGGCAATGCCGACATTTTGATAGCAGCTATGCGGCCAAAAAAGGGACAGCGACAACTTATTCCAGCGATCCAGTAACTGTTTAATTTCCATTATGAGCTTAGGGAAAATTATGCCTATATAGTGAGGGAGTAACCCGATGTTAAATTAATCACAAAATACTTCAATGGTCCTGCCTTACCAACGATACGATAACATTTCCTTAAGCTGGTCCACTACTGGTCCCGGGAGGGCCCACAGCAGGCCTCTGTTTTGGAGGTATTTATCTTGTAACCTGAAAGACGCTAAATCGGTCCAATAATGAAATGCAGATTAGGGTAGCGAGATCACTGGATCTAAAAGGGGTTATAAAACGTCATCCGCATTATAACGAAATTTGAACTCTCTCCCATTCACCAGTACCCCTATGACGTCTGAGACATTCTAATCGCAGACGATAGGGGTTCAATACATAAGCAATAAAAGCCGGGGATCGGGGGCATCCTTGTCTAGTACCATTGCTAATTAATATTTTTGGGGCATACGAGTGGGTAACCGAATAGAATAGCAGACGGGACTGAGTACAGTCCCCGTTTAGTGCGGTGATTAAAGGGCCACTGATCCCAAAGCTTGAATGTGTGCAGAACAGAACATGACCAATTGAGGCGGTCAAGGCCTTCTCGGCATTCTAAACTTAATAAAAGCATAGCATACCTCTGCGGTTGACGACATCAATGAGATCAATGGCCCTTCTGGTGTTGTCTCACCTTGGCGGACATGGGATGAACCCCACTTGAATTTGTGTTTTAAATGTGGTAGATGAAGAGAGAGTCTATTCGCCAAAATTTTGGTGAAGATTTTTATATCTGCGTTCAACAACGTTTGGGGCCTCTATAGCTGCACATTATAAGGGGGTTCTCACCATGGTTTGGGGATAAGTGTTATATATGAGTGCAGCATCGTGTCTGGGGATGGGGGACCCTTGCGAGGAAAGGAAATTGTATAGCGCCAAGAGGTCTGGAATCAGCTGGGTTTGAAATAAATCTGATAATACAAGCATATGTAAGCCGCCCCTCAAGACCCGTGGCCGGCCTTTTCAAGAGGGGAGTTTTCCAAGGACCCCTCTTGAGGTCCTCCTATAAAAACCCATTGGGTGCATTGAGGGATTCGAAGGTCTTCAGGAGAAAGAGTAGTTAAATTGCCCATGAAATTCAAGAAAAACCAATCTCACTTGTCTCGGTCAGCTCCTCCCCTCCTGGAAGGTTGTCCGAATGTTAATAGTTTTGCGAAAAAAGAGTGGTTGGAGAAGACAAGCAATATCCTCGCTCCCAGCCTGTGGCATAGACTCCGAGCTTAGCCCTTAAGGTACTCTATTTTCTAGTTTAATTTTTTTAGGGTGTGAAGACAAACTCGGCCTCCAGTTGTTGAGCTCAGCGGAAATTTTCACTCCACTTCTGCATTCTATCCTCTCTTTTAACCTAGATCCTAGGGCAATACACTCCCCTCTAAATAATGCCCTGTGAGCCTCTCAGAGCGAAAGACGGCTGATGACACCGCCTTGCTCTATAAAGCACTTTTCCTCTATAATAATTTAGAAATGTGTCCTCCTCAATTCCTCTACTTTGTGTTAGGTGCTTATGGAGAGACTCGTTCAACCTCCAATGACAGACCCTGGCGATGAGCAAGAAGATTTATAGGTCAGGATTTATCGGATGCATGATCGGACCAGGTTTCTAGCTTCCTATTTCTTGCAGAGTCTTCATCCGGAGAGGGTCAAGTGTTACCAAAAAAATGTAGTCGATTCTGAATGAGATTGATGTGGAGCTTGAGCGGGGGAAGAAGGAAAAGGTCTTCTCCGTTGGATGGGCGATCCTCCACAAATCAAACAATCGGAAATCTACGGACCAGTTGCCTAAAGCCTCTGGAGGTATTTAGTTGGGGGGTGAAGGTATGTGCGAGGGGTCCCGGTGAGAGCCTACTATCTTAGGTATCTGTGAAGGTCAGATTGAAGTATACAACCCCACTATAATTGCTGTAGACGAGGGAGAAAGGGGGTAGCTTATTCAGGAGTCGCTTCCAAGAATTCGCAGTTGCCTGTTATTGGGGAGCATAGACATTTGCCATATACAAAATAGGGGAACCCCTTCTGCCCGCATCAAGATTCAAAAAACTCCAACCTGGATACGCTATGGAAGTTCAATTACCCGTTGATTGGAGCTTGAACTTTTGTGTATTTATGGCCATCCCCAGCTGTTTTTTTCTAGAATCCATGTTGAGGCCTTAATGGTTTTTGGGTACGATGCTTAAGAAAACTTTTAAAAATTTCCTCCTTGATAAAATTTGTTTCGTGAAGGTACAACCAAGTCAAGGTCTATCTTTTTTTTTGGTCTATTTGTAACTTCTTCCTCTATCAAATTGGAATATGGTGAGCTCCGGCCTAATAATTCAAGTATACTGTTTTAATTCTTAGTCGTCCAGCTATGGAAATTTAACATTGCAAATGTGCACCGCTGCACGATCCCCAGATGCATGAAACAAAAAAAAGGGGGAGGACAAAAGGAAGGGAGGGTTTCAAAAGGACAGGTAACCAAGCAACACAAAAACGTTTGCCATCTTCAGTTATCAACTTACTAACCAAGGAACGATACAGGTTCTTGCGAGAGAGTGGGCAAACAAACAAGATATAGTAATAACTGTAGTAATATCGCTCAAGTAAAAGCCAAGATAGTGACTGTAACAAAACGAAAGTGAGACTCTCGAGGGGGTAGGTCCAGAAACTAGCTCAAATATAAGGCTGCAGGACCCCAACTGGTCCCGAGAGCACACTGAATATAAAGAGGCAAGGATAAGACAAGTCGGGGACGTCATGGGAAACCACGATCCCAAAGACATAGCAGGTCAGGGCATGGCACCCACTGGGTCCCTCTCCAAGGACATATGTGAGGGAGGCAATCCTATAGACATTATTTCATCAGTATGTGAACTGTAAAGCAGTGGACCAGAAGCATGAAGGGTTATCCGGTCGATGAAAGAGACGTGAGCGAGGAGTTCTCCTCTGTTCCCTAATCCCACCGAAATCCTCAACTCGTCACCACTAAAGATCCGCACACATAACTCGCAGAAAATAAAACAGCTAGCAGTAAATCAGAAACGAAAGGGGGTGGGGGCGAAGCCACCTCTTCACCCAATACATATTTCAGTCTTAGTAAATAAGGCGAAAAATTATTTAGAAGTCCTTGCATAAAAGGGTGCCAAAAGATAAAAAAAAAGAGGGCTTCTTGTAGATAAGAGATTTGCAGGAGAGTAGACAAACCTCTAGCTCCTCCCTATTTTCAAGGGAGTGAGCGGCGAAGGGCGACATCTACCCATGTCCCAGGGTGTTGTGGAGGTGATCGTCCTCCCGCTTGGGGATGTGCTTTTTGCCAAACCGGCATAGACGAACGGAGGTGAGGTCTTCCTAGTTCCCAGTCAGTCAGGTCAGGTGGGCAAGATATCCAGGGAAGCCAGCAGAAATTAGATACCCATCCTCACAAAATAGCGATAGAACTGCAGAGCGTCCATGTCATTGAGGGCAATCATGATGAAGGGGAAGCAAGAAGCAGGCTAATGTTTGGAGTGTTCCTGTAATAATTCCTAGCAGTGGTTTGAGATGACGTCCAGTTTTTGGTGGGTGTTCCACAGAGAGATCAGGGAAAGTTCTTGATATATTCACACCCTCTCTATAGGAACAGATTTCCATGTCGTCGAGTTTTCGCCAGGATTCTGCCTCCTTTAAATGGAAGTCATGGTATGCAGCAGATGACTGTACCGCGGGTGGGCGACTGGTTCCCTCCTTGCGGATTGTGGGCCCTA
The DNA here is from genome assembly GCA_025379985.1 of Phyllomedusa bahiana. Classification (NCBI taxonomy): domain Eukaryota; kingdom Metazoa; phylum Chordata; class Amphibia; order Anura; family Hylidae; genus Phyllomedusa; species Phyllomedusa bahiana. The sequence goes on along the minus strand of JAODAL010005528.1, from coordinate 114,819 downwards.
CTGAGCTCTGTCCATTTTACACTTTGCGCAACGGGCAGTGCTTTCCTCCCAGAAGATCCTGAAAGATGGCCTCAGGGTTTGGAAAACAATCCTCTGTTCACAGCCACCTCCGGAAACCCACCGTATTCTTCAAAATTGTTTCGGCGACCTCTTATTGTCCAAATCCTCCAGTTCGATTTGTATCCGTTGGAGCTTGCTTCTGGTTGGAAACAAACTGATTTGGCCAAGAAGCGACAATATTGACGGGTCATGGTATTGTGCAGTATTTCACAGGAGTCAACCCTTCACGACCATGTTGCTTTTTAATGTCTGCACTAATGAGATGCAAAATTCATGCGTGAATGGTTTCACTATTACCTCTGCACAGTTTGCCCTCTGGAGATCTGCTTTTGTTGGCGAGATCTTTAAGGAGCCATTGCACCATTCAGGGGGAGCATGAAGGTTGGGAATCTTCATCAAGGATTCGGAGGAACTTGATGAGGTCTTGTTAACTGGTTAGTGTCGTTACAGCTAGTGCAGAGAGTCAATCTGCCTAGTATTACTCTTCTTAGGGGAAGTATAAATCTCTGAGTCCCTTCCAGCAGGGAGTTAGTAGCAGACGCCGGTAGTGGGCGTAGACCCCAGTTTTTGTTGGTTTTTGTGTGACTAAAACTTTTTAGTGACACTGACAGTGAGGGCCTTAGATAATAGCACTAATCTAACAGTCCTATGAAACTACGTTCAGGGATTCACTGATGGTGGGTTCATTACACAAGGAGCAATTGAAGAGCGCCCCAGGACAGGAGATTAAAATAGCAGCACTTTAGGGTATAGCTGGTATCCCCACAGAGTCCCCTTCAATAGCACCAAGGCCGAGGGTCTTCAATATGCTATCCTCTGCGAAAACCAGGGTGTCGGTAGACAGGTTACGTGCTAGAGCTCACCAGCAAGTGAAAGGCTGGAGTATATGGGCTGCACGCGCTGGGGTACAGGGATCCCGGTGTGTGAGTACCTGAGTCCTTGCAGCTGCCTCATGTTTGCCACGTGTGTCTCCCACTCCGGTGCGCACGCACGGCTCCAACTGGCAGCCACAAGCGAGTCACTCGTACCTGCTGATTGTCTCGTTGTCCAGCGGACGTGTCTGTGTGGCTGTCGAAGCTGGGATTTATGTGCTAGTTTCACAGTGCTGCGTTCCTCTGGATGGGATGCCCCTAAGGCCAATGCCTGGGAACCCTCAGGTACGCCCTCTCCGTCACAGGCATCGATTCTCCGCGCCAGAGTCCGAACCGGCTAACTAGCACACGCAGCTCAAAGCGGCAAGGAGCTCTTCCTGTATCCACGTCGCCTCTGCCATGGGTTAGCCGGGGAGTAAGTCGTAACGGTCTCCCTCCTATCTGTGCTTACCGTGTAAGGGTACAGGGCGTTACAGTCCGGGATAATACTGGCGGTCCGCGTCCTACGGTCATAGGCCTAATTCTTCTCTGCCTCGTGTGACGGGCCTTGTGTCAGAGATCTGCAATAGGCGACACCAGCCCCTTTCACATAGTCATCCTATGGGTCGCCTAGAGTGCCTAGCTAGCTGTGCATCTAGCGTTCTCGGTGTAGGATGGTTCGGAAGCCCCGATATCCAGCAGCAAACTCTCCAGAGCCACTAAATCATGCAGCTATCTTAGCCAGCGTCCAGGCCACGCCCCCCCCCCTTTTGCACTAACACAGGAAGGTCTTGCAAAGCACTTCAGTGTTAACAAGAGTCTGTAAATCCTCTTTTTAGCCTAAACTAACCAAATTTTGATGCTTAAAGTGAATGTGAAAAAGTTGGCCTTTGTGCATCATTGTCAAATTGTGGAGATAAAAAAATCACATGGTTTCTTGCCCCAATCAGGAATACTTTTGCACTTTTCAGCTTTAAAAACAGTCCAAAAACCGCTGGGAAAACAGTGACAAAAACAGTTCAAAAACCCAAAAATGCCAAAAAACAGACTGGTTTTTGTGATAAAAACAGTCCAGAGCTGTTTTTGTCCCTTGCCATGTGAATGCACCCTAAACCATTTCATAACAGTGTTGATACCAGTTTCCCCTAGCACATTTGTACAGTATATTTGAAGGCTGCCCATACATCTAAAAATAATGAACCTCATTTATGAAAACTGTCTAAGGGCATGTCCACACTGCACGGGTTTTCGGCCGGTTTGCGGTTTTTCAGACCGCCTGAAAAACCGGCCAAAAATGAGCACAATGGTGCTCTATGGGAATCCCGTGCAGCACTCCCCACTGCACGGGTTTTCCACCCGGCGGTTCTGCCGCTGGCGGGCCGGCGGCAAAACATTGAACAAGCACCACCTTCCGTCCGGACTGAATCTGTGCTTCTCAATGGGAGGGGGAGGGCTCTTCTCCGCTCATCACGGAGAAAAGCCGCCCCCCCCCTGCGCCGGGGGGACGGGAGCAAAACAGGACAAATACCTGCCGGCAAAGCGCCCTAAGAGCATGTCCCCATGGCACGGGTTTTCAGCCGGTTTTTCAGGCGGTTTGCGGTTTTGCAGACCGTCTGAAAAAACGGCCAAAAATGAGCAGAACGGGGCTCTATGGAAAAACCGTACAGCAGTCCCCATTGCACGGGTTTTACGGCCGGAGGTATTTACGCCCACGAGCCACCTGAAAAACATTCAACTTGCACATTCTTCCGTCCGGTTTTCGAACGAAGTCTGTGTGTGTGATGGGGGAGGGCTTTTCTCCGCTCATCGCAGAGAAAAGCCCCCCCCCCCCCGCGGCCGTGTGCACAGAACACAAACCGGACAAATAGCGGCCAAGTAAACCGACTGCTATTTTTCCCTTGCTGTGTGAACGCGCCCTAAGTGTAAGACTGTCCTTGTTGCTTGTAGTAACAAAATCAGAGCTCAGTTTTAATTTTTTTCTTAGCAGTAAAAGAAATTAAAGCTGAGCTATGATCGGTTTCTATGGGCAACAAGGACAGTCTTACACCTAGACAGTTTTCATAAATGAGGTCCAGTGTGCCATGCATCGCAAGGCTGTAGTAATGTGTACACCATACACGAATCCCTGACGTACTGAGCCAAACAATGTTTGTCTACTGTAGCAGACACTGAAGACAATATATTTTTTTTGTTCATTTCCTTGCACTGAAATTTTTTTTCTTGACACAGTTTTCTAATATTCTAACTGGTGTTAATTATATTTTATGTCTAATAAGTCTAATCACACTTTATTGGTATCCATGCAGTTAATTTCATGTTAATTTTCTTCATTAGGAAAATGAAAGGTCACATGTATATCACAGCATGAAAGGCCACCTGAGTACATTACTATTTTTATTATATCCTTCACCTTTATCCTTTTTTTTTCTTTTAATGCAGTTTTTCTGATGGATGTTATAAAGAAGGTATTTCATAAAAAACATTGTTTCCAAACGTTACTAAAATGCTTAGGGTTACCTTGAACAGATGAACTGATTATGAAAAGTGGAAAAATGATGTGCATGCTGCTCTAAACCATGTGGCATATGATGTTATTTTTTGGAGATTTTTGTTGCAACAGAAAATTGAACTGAGAAGTTTTATTTGAGCTTAATCATTGTAATACCATAAATTTTATCATCCAACTCTTGATAAGCATAGAGTGATATGATTCTTCTGATGCAGAGAATGGTGCATTATTAGAGTTGCTCAAGTTATATTAAGGCCCTTGGTAGTCATACAGTGGGGCTCTTGGACTGGAAAAGGTTGTATCCCTGTGGTTTACAGTAAATTAATACTTGAAAGTGCACAGTGAACACAGATTTTTTGGATATCTTGACACTTTTCCTACAATGAATAGGTTTTTCCATAGTATTGTATTTCTTTACTGACTAAAGTGGTCAGTGATTTCTTGTTGAGTCATATGAAGACAAGGGAGGCAACTGATTACGATTACAACAGATTGGTCTTGCTTGTTACCATTAGGGAAACGTGTTACTCGGTAAGCAAAATTCTGATTTTTGTTTTAACTGTAAGAGTGCGTTCACACAGTGTTTTTTTATGCGTTTTTTGTGCAGAATTGCACAGCGTTAAAGGGGTTTTATTGTTACAAAGATCATGTCTCAGATTATGGGGACAGTAAAAATAAGCACTTTTGTAATTGGGTTGCATTACCTCAGTCACTTGGTTTAGCAGATATGAGCTTTTCTGTAAATCTGTATTCTGTTTCTACTGCTGCTGGTCGGGACACGCCCCCTGGCCGGATCCCTCCTTAGACACGCCCCCTGCACTGTGATTGCCTGGCTGACATTTCATTCAGCCTGTTGGGATACTCCCCCAGACAGAATACACCCCGACCACGCCCCCTGCGCTGTGATTGGCTGCCTGCACACGCTGTGTTTTCTCCCCTCTGAGCTGTTGAAATCGATAGTGAAACCAAGGTCGCTGGCTCTATACACATCTCCCAGCTCTAGCGTGAATGATCTGGGCAATTACTGGCTGTTTAAGTCACAGATTCCCTCATATAACTCAGTATTATAGAGTCTCCTGCCGGGTAACAGCGGGGAAAGGGGGGGGCAGTGTACACTCCTCACATGTCTTATCAGTTCAGGCTGTGTGTATAACTGCATATAGCAAAGCAAGGAGCTTGTGGAGTCAGCCTGAACCTCTGCAAACACAGGAACAGCGTGCAGGAGGCTGTATAGCTGTTCTCTGCAGACATCCTTCTGCTTCTACTGCCTCACCCAGAATTAAGTCGTCACAGGTCTCAGTGAGGAGAGACACGCCTGCTGAGAGAAGAGACTCGCCCCTGGATTTCAAATTCAATCTAGGAGAATTAGCTGAGGAGCACGAACAGTGCAAACGATAAAACTACTTTAACTTCTGTGCCTTTGTGCACAAAAAACGCATCCAAAAAACACTAAAAAGACTTGGTGTGAAAGCAACCTAAAGGCCTTTTCCCGTCTGATTTATTGGCTTACACAGAATTTACCTAGGGTATAGGCTGCTAGTAGGAGGCAGAACTAAGCAAAAGAAATGAAAGCCCCACCCAGTATCCTATAACCCAGCTCCAAGCAGTGAGCTAATCAGTTTGTGTGAAAGCAGTAGGAGCGACTGGGAAAAGCTAACTAAAGGATACTCCTAACAAAACACTGTGGATGGGTGAGACTTGAGCAGTGGAACCCGCGTAGTAAAGACCAGCGGATGCGAAGTACCAAAGGGTAAACTGGATGGGAGCTGTCCCCCTGAATGAATCAAATGAGGAAAGGATTTTATGATAAGTACAACAATCCAAATTATTGGAGGACACATAATTGACCTTGGGATGTACCAAAGCAGTTCCATAGGGTGGGAGCAAGAAAGCTTATGATGATTGGTAACTAAGGCATGTGCCTGCATAATCCTGCAAGCAAGCCAAATATAACAGAAAGCGAATGTGCAACCGGAGTAATAAAAGGTAAGTAGAGAAGATAAGTCAGCTGCCAAACACTCCTGCTGAGCAGAGGCTTGATGGCACAGTGGCCAAGGAGCCACCACAGAGAAGGATAGAAAAAACACCCCAGTGGAGAAATCGGAGGTACCCGTATGGCGGATGATGTAAAGGATATCATCCGGGACAAAGACAAACCCATTCAGGTGAAAAGCAGAAGTATGAAACACCAGGTATAATGTAGAGAGTTGCTCCAAGCTTCTTCCAACATAGACTGAAAATGATGATGAGGCTGCCCAGTATAGAGGTAATAACAACAAGACTGATGGCTCCAAGATCCAAATGCAAGCAGAAGTTGTCAGGAGACAACAAACGGAGATAGGAAAAACCAGAGCATAAATGACCCCAGTCCCTGGAAAACTCTGAGAGATTGTTCCGTGGAAGAGAACAAAGCCATTTTATTTTACTTTCCAGCAAGCCGGAGTATGGTACAAAATTCTGCTTTGCTCCTCTTCATGGAAATCCTTAGTAAGAGGTGAAAGATTTGCTTGATCTGAAGAGAAACCAGAGCATGTATGGCATGAGCCAGAATGAGAAGAACCACCAACACAGACCCGAAAAGCTCTGTTGAGAAAAGAATGCTGACCACCCAACCTCCACAAAGGGGTGGGCAGTGATAAGAGCGTAAGGCTTACTGTCAGCCCACAAAAGTACCTTGGCTAACTTTGGTAAGAGTAAAGAAGTACTGGAAAACTGAAGTCATAAGTGGGGTGACCACTAAATGAATGTGGGACTACCCCAGAATAGGAGTCCCCTAAAGCAAAGGGTAACCTGCACTGGAGTACTACTATAACAACTGCCTGTGCCTATGAGGACCACAGCACTCAAGATTTAGGGAAGGGTGGGGAAAATACAGATCTGAGAAAAGGAGGACAATGATTCTCTTGGAAAACGGTCCCTACTGTCAGACTGGGAAGAAAAATCTAACAGAAATAGTCTGGAAGCTACAAAAGGACAAGACCGAATAGTCCGCTAAAGGTCTTACAGCATATCCCTCTATGACAGGAGACTGGACCAGGTGTCCTGAATATAACCGAGCAAGGCAGGTCTAAGCGATGACCAGATAAAAACAAAGTGGTGAACGCAGACTTTGAGGGAGGGATTGTGGGCACCAAAAAGGGACATAGCTAGAGAGCTGGCCCCTTCCTGGTGCAGATAAGCCCTGACTCTGAATATGACAGCGATAGTCATCTGTAATGTCTAAGGTCAACGGCCTGGCGACTCCTGAATCAGAATTGTTTGTCCCAGGACAAGATTAGCCATTTATGGAAAAAATGCCAATGGTGAGTTTGAGTGCATAAGATCCAGCATTCAGAGCAGGAGAATGCCTGCTTGAGCAATATAAAATTCTTCAGAGTGAGTTAGAAGAAGGAATAGAGACCAGGTCCTAAAGAGCCTCCTGGACTTCAGAAGTGGGAAGAGTCTCTCATGACAACAGTCTGCCTAGTAAGTCGAAACCATAGAAGATTGAAGACCTCAACTTGCAATAAGACCTTATCATAAGCAAGGCTAATGGTGCCAGGTTCCCAGTGGCAGAATGACAATAGAATGCAGGACAGGAATGTCAGTCTATCCTTTTTCAAGATAGAGAACTAATCCAGCTCAATAGGAGCAGATTGGAATAAGACAAAGGAACTGCCAGGCAGTGATAGGATATACGGCTACTGGGAGCCAGGAATACCAATGTCCGGCTAACCGGGAAAAGGCACGTGCCATCTGGCAAAGGAGGGGAATCTGCAGCGGCAGATGTCTCCCTTCATGAAAAAGAAAGAGACAAGACTGCTGAACCATGGCAGAACTTCGTTTGGCGGGAGAGGGAGGACACACTCCAACTTCAATGCAATGTGACATGCGACCAACAGGAGATTTGTAGATATAAGTGAAACGGACAATTTTCACCTCTAGGGATACAGCTTCCTATACGATTACTGTATCCAAAGGAGAGAGTAAGAGAAAAGCTAATGCGTAGTAACCTAAAATATGTTGTGGAAGTCAAAAACTTCAAGGAAGAGAGTAAAGTGGCAGAGTACATGGTAAAGGCCGCTAGATCCTCTAGAAAAAGATACACAAATGACAGATATTTCATTTAACATGCCATGCATGAGCAGCTCCCGTAAAGAGCCTGAACCGCATTGTCCTTAAACATGCTTGCAGAAGTGGCACACACAACTGCATGTGGAGAATGGCATGTTCATAGTCTGGCAGAAGAGTTCTTATCCACTTTACAAAAGGAGGATAAATCCCCTAGTGGCGAAAAGTAATCCACATCACAGAATTACTCCGCCAATACAGAGGCACCTGGCTTCTCCACAATGCAGCATGTTTAACTCTGCTATGCAGGCACAGTAAATCACATCACTCTGTCCTAGATGGAGGGACTTGACTGTCTGCATAGAGGAGTTAAAGGAGTTTTCTCACTACATTGATTCCTCTTACCTCACTCCTGTTTTCTTGGTTTCATTTTGAATTCAGGGGTGTGTTTACCGGCTTCTACTAGGCTGCAGTAGAAGCCAGGTCTGTAGCTATAGTAACTAATGCTGACAGCCTATCATAAGAGATTGAACAGGTCTGTAGCTATAGCGACCTGAGGAGCTGATGCAGCCAATACAAGAGGAGATATCTAGGAATAGGTAGGACACTGCAAATGGACACATATTACAAAGTGACTTGTTTTTGCAAGATCTTTAACATAAAAAGCAATCCTCGTACTGAGACAATCCCTTTAAGCATGCTGCTTTGTGGAGAGAAATAAAACGCATCACATCATGACTCCAACCTAGATGGAGAGATCTGGTCCTGCATAGCAGAGCTAAACATGCTACCCTGTGGAGAGAAGTAAAAACACATCACATTATCATTTCATCTGTGGAAGAGGAAATATGGTTAGCCATGTGGGGAAAAGCAAAAACAAATCATTAACTTACCTGTTAGAGTATTGTAATGTGCTTGGCTTCATAGCAATGTTAGATACACCACCAAATCACCACACAGACTGATGTCACCTGTTAATGTGGTTGACTGAAGTCACTTCACACATTTTTTCGCCTGTCATAGGCTTTTAGTGTGGTTACCTGCGATCACATCATCCAATTACTCCCTGCAGTCAAGGGAGTAAAGTGACTAACCAAGAGGCTCAACTGCATCTCAACATAACGTCTCCTAAGTGGGAGGACCTGTGCAGCAGAACCATGGACCCTGTCCACTGACAAGTGTTGTTGCATAGCATTGGCAAGTTTCCCACTTCATGTGACACTCCCTGGGGAGATCGCAGAATTTGGCATCTAATACGTGCACATCACCTGTCTGTAGGTACCAAACATTGAGGTGTCTCCAGGGGATTACTATCAGTGCTTCTTATAAAGGTACAGAAGTAGGTAGGGGGCCTAGATGCATTATTCACACTAGGCCTTTCCATGGGCTAGCCCACAGCTCTCCGCAGCTAGTCCTAGAGGACCCTACTCCCAGTCTATAGCCGGGGGAGGGGAACATAACCATGTGCAGACCAGGCCAGAGAAGGGAAGGTAATGAACCAGAAAAAACACATCTGCAGAAGAGTCCATGCTTGCTCAGGCTACAACGGAATGCATTTTTAAAACTGCTGGTGCGGGTAAGAGTATAACACTGTATAGTCGAAATTTATGAATATTTTGGAACCCAGTTCCTCAAACTCCATGTGAGTAGGAAACCCATACACTGCCGTCTGTTATACTTTATAGAGAACCTCCTCATGAGCGGGGGAGACCTCCTCATCCTTAACATGAAGGGAGTCTCTAAAAGGCCAAATAAGGGCTTACCCTGCTGCTGCCATACCATCATCCCATTCTGGGTCAGTCAGGGGGGTCCCCAGAAGAGGCTGCATCCAGAAGTGGTGCCTCTATCTCTGCCACCAATCTGTGCAAAGAGATCAGGTGACAGAAGACAAGGGAACTCGGGTCCTCTTAATCGAACCATCCCAATGACCTGAGTGCAGGGCCCTGGGAGGTGTCGGGCAGGACAGCAACCAGAGACAGCGGTAGCTCTATGAGCCATAACTGGGATAGTCTGGAAAGGCCACCCATCGCTAGTGATGTAACCTATTTTGGGATCACCAACTCCTGACAGGAGACGTCGCGCTCTGCGCCGGCTACGGTTTAGTCCTCTTTCACTAACTGCAGTGTGGAACCTTACCATTACAGTGCCACATACTGTCCCCAATAACAGGTCTTATAACCTGATAGATCTTTAGCAACCTGTTCGTACTGGTAGTTAAATCCCAGCAGAACTGTAGGTTTAATGCAGCAACATGGGTGCAAACATGTACTTGTATTCCTTTTTATGCAAAGCTGGTATTTTTTTTTTTTTTTTTTTACCGCATATCTGCTGGTTAAAGATAGCTATTCATGTAGTGCAGCATATTTCAGTAGATCAGATTTTTGCTACCAGTTTTCTAATTGCATTCTTTTATTTCAGAAAGCCATCGCTTACCTTTTCCCATCTGGATTATTTGAGAAGAAGGCCCGGCCACTCATGAAGGTACTGTGGTGTCACGTATATTTTTAAGTGTAGTTAATAATTTGAAAGTAAAAGCATTGTTAAAGTGTGTGTACATGTATTTGTGTATAGGTGTGTGTATATATACTGTACATATATATGTATATATATATATAGAGAGCAAGAAAAATTTACATGGACATTATATATATATATATATATATAATATATATATATATGTGTGTGTGTGTATACACTACTCACAAAGTTAAGATATTTGGACTTTTGTTTGAAATTTCAGGATGAAAATAAATTTTTTTTGTTTATGTGCAGTAAAGCTAACAAGGAGCTTAGTGGCAAAATTCACAACAGGTGTTTGATCGCCCAATAAATTTAGGAGATCAATGTGAATTGGGATTTAAACAGTTCTCCTCATCATGCTGTTCACATTTTGACATCATGTGACCAAGAAAACACTCTTATAGGTGAGCAACAGTATCTCATCATTGCGTGGCTTCAAGTAGGTCATCAGCAGGTTTCAACTGAGATACAGGAGGACTGGAAGAGTCACAGAAAACCAAAGAAGTAAACAGCTTTTAGCTGCATCACACACTGATGACTGCTTCGATGTTAACAATGCACCGTGGAACCAGATGATGACAGCCACATAACTCTAGGCATGTTTAAGGGAGGTGAAAGTCAACCAAGTGTCACCTCAGAGCATTTGTAACTGTTTACATCAGTGTGGTCTGCGTGCTAGATTACCGGCAAGGGTATCTAACCTGGCTGATGCATAACCCACTCACTGATGTTTCCAGCATCATTGGCAGCTACAATATCTGCTCAGAATGAATCAACTTTCATCACTGAACAGCACTGAGGATCACTGATCCCTCGTCCCTGACCCATGCAATACGATGATTTCTTTTCCTTGTGGTGTCGTCAGGTCGTCTAGCATGCAGACCACACTGATGTAACCAATTACAAATGGTCTGATGTGACACTTTGGTACCTTTCACCGCCCATCTTGCTTAAAGCCGTTCAATGGCGAGGTACTGTTGATCATTTGTAAGGTGGTGTCTTGGTCTCATGATGTCAAAATGTGAACAACATGAGGAGGACTGTTTAAAGGGGTTGTCTCACTACATTGATTCATCTTACCACAGTCCTGTTTTCTTGGTTTCATTTTGAATTCAGGGACGTGTTTACTGGCTTCCACTAGGCTGCATTAGAAGCCAGGTCTGTAGCTATAGTAACCAGTGCTGGCAGCCTTTCAGGGGAGATCAAACAGGTCTCTAGTTATAGCGACCTGAGGAGCTAATGCAGTCCATAAAAGAGGGGATATCTAGGAATAGGTAGGACACTGTTAATGGACATATATTGCAAAGGGACTTGTTTTTGCAAGATCTTTAACATAAAAAGCAATCCTTGTAGTAAGACAACCCCTTTAAGTCCCAATTCAAATTGATCTCCTAAATGTATTGGGCGAATTCAGGGATCAAACATATGTTGGGAATTTTGCCATTAAATTCCTTGTTAAAGATCAAAAAGTGTACAAAAAGTGCTGCAACACTGAACAGTTGGACCTGTGCATTTTTAAGTTAAGAGATGGTTCCATTAAAAAAATTCAAGAAAGGTTTATTATCATCCTGAAATTTCAACTAAAATCCAAATATCCCTAACTTTTTGTGAGTACTGTATGTGATTATATATAGCATTGTAGTGTAAACTTTTTTTTTGATCAACTGTGTTTTTTTTATTAAAGATTATATCACAGAAAAAGGAGCAAACATTAAAAAAATTTAATGTAGTGATTTTTAATTAAGTTTAAAAAAACTGAAAAAATATATACACCAAAGAACCCAATCTATCCACCAACAAGAAAAAAGTCACATTTTACAGACTAAAGCAGGCATCCTCAAAATGCGGCCCTCCAGCTGTTGGGAAACTACAACTCCCATCATTCCCACTGTTATAGATTATATAATTGTATGATGGGAGTTGTAGTTTCCCAACAGCTGGAGAGCTGCAGTTTGAGGATGCCTGGACTAAAGACAGATCAAAATGTCAACACATACTGAGTTCAATCATTGTAGAACAAACAAGTGGGTGATTGCCAGATTTCGGTTACATACAATGCAGAGGGTATAGCAATGTACATCTTCAAAACATCTTCTTAACAGGTCCTGAAAGAGACAGACTGAAGCAATGTGTATATGTATTTATATTATATGCACATACAGTACACACACATCTCAAAGTTCACATTTCAATCTTCAAACACTATCCAATATCAGCAGCACACTATTAACACTAAAAAACTATCAAAAGGCACATAGAAATTTTTGGAAAAGCATTTCTGCTACTTAGGATACATGAAACATTTTTTACGTTCTTAGTTCACATTTATTATCAAAACTGCTTAAGCCCACCTCCCAATCAGCAAGGGGACCTCAGTACAGGTAGGAACCTACACTAACGTTACCTCTCTAAGGGCCTGTTCAGACCTCCACACTTCAGGGAGAGAAGGTTCCAGCTACAAGGTACTCTGCATTGATTTAAAAACATGTGCAGGTGGGTGGAGTGCAAAAAAACAACGAGCGGGCAGCCACTCCCCCATACGAACAGTCTAAAAAACAATATTTGGTTCTGTACATCCAAAAAACTTTATTGAAAAAAATGAGCATAGGTGCAATCTTGCTTCGGCCTGTCTCTTTCAGGACCTTTAGGATTTGTCTTTAGTCTGTAAAATGTGGCTTTTTTTCTTGTTGGCGGTTGGTGTATAGGAAATGGATTGCGGTCGTTGTTGTATTACTGCTTTTGAAAAATTATATTAAAAATCACTCAATTTAAAAAAAAAATTTATTGTGCAATGTAATGTTAGGTTTGCAGTTTTACCATAGATTAGTACTTTTTTTTTCCCAATTGAGTAAAAGTGGTAGCAGAGCTTGAGTAAGTATTGCCAATGTTTCTCTTTTTAAAGTAGTTTTTGTCTGGACATAAGGAAATACACAACATAAACCAAAGCAAGTACTTGTTACCCATCTACAAGACAATGGCACACTCCTTAACACTCAAAAGTGCATTCAATTCTTGCTGATGATTTTTGTCTAGTACTCCGCTCGCTGTTCTCATTCATATTTGCTTTGGTTTTCTTCTCTAGCACCCTGATGAGATTTTTCCAAAGCAGCTGGGTAAGTGACGTTCATACTTAAATGTCTTTAAGTCATGTGTCAAGTGCAGCTGTCGCTTTACTTTTTTTATTTTGTAATTCTTTCCTCTGACAACATTAATTCTGCCACGAGTTACCCTGCAGCTTGCATGTCTGGCTGTGGGCGCACTCGTTTCCCCTCTCCCTGCACGTTGTCGAGGACAGGAGGCAACGCGGTCCGCATGTCGGGCTAAAGGTGCGCTCGTACTGCCGTCAGCAACTTACGTAACCGTTCTCCTGCTCCTCTGTACTCCTTTGTCAGCCGGTGCACGCCTGCCCTATCCTAGGGCTCACCCGGGCTTTCTGAGATTGTAAGGGCCAGCGCGGCAGTAATTAGTTCTTGCCGGCCACCCACCATATATATCCGAGACACCTTCCTTAGTTCGCTGCCGGATCTTTAGTTTCTCGTGCCTACAGAGAAAGCGTTCCCGAGTTGTTTTGTTGCTATACCGTGTACTGTACAAGTTGTAGCCGTCCCTCGACCGTGAACCATTGCCGCCCTTCCTGACCTTTTTGCCTGTCCCTGACTACGAGTTTGCCTGACGATTCTGTACCTCGCTACACCTCGGCTGCCACCATAAGCAAGTCGTGTCAGGGGTAGCAACTTGGTAGGACTCCCACCGCACAAGCTCAACCTGCCTTGCAGTGGGCTCTGGTGAACACTGGGACCTACTTACTTGGGCATTTCAAAAAATTACAATATCACTGAAAAGATAATTGATAGCAATAATTTAATTCAAATAGAGAAACCCATATATTTTATAGACTAATTACAGTATGAATTACAAGGTTTAATATAATACATTTGTGAGCCCTATAACAAATAAAAAAAAATAGTCCTGGAGAACAGGACTGTGGAGTCGGCAAGGCGAAGCCCCGACTCCGACGACTGAATTTCCCAAACCTCCGACTCCTGACTCCCTCATACATAGCGCATGTTTAAGTGATAACTTTACTGTAGTAAAATGGTAACATCCGGATATTTATCACCTTATGATACAATAATCAAGCTATTTAGGTAGAACAGACACTGACAAGCAAAAGGGTAACAATGTTTTGATCTTTTGAACACTTGTGGGTAGAGTTGAAGAAAAAGCTGTATTTGTATCCAAGTCCAGTCTGCACCAACAATGGGAACATGTGGAAGAGATCTGGGATCAGATTTTGGTCAAGACTTGAATCTGATCCAGAGCCCAGAAGGATTCAGGTGGATTTACCAAATACTAACAAAATAATAAAAATTAACACTTTGATTTTTAGGAGCAAAATTGTAACTAAGCAGATGCTAAATACTTGCAAGTCAAATATATGTATAATATGGGTCAGATGACTGTATATAAAATTACAGTAGCCTCATGTACAAAGCTGGAGAGATATGGAACCAGAAAGTCACAAGTTCAAAACATTGTGACCATTTTGCTTGTCAGTGTAAAATATATTTATTGGACATGACTTTAGGACACAAAAAAATTGTAAATATGCAAAACACTGCAGGAACATTTGTGAAGTCTCTGAATTTGTTCTGAGAAATAGCTCCATCAGATCCTGCATACATGACCTCACATCTGATCTCATTATTTCCAGGCTAGAGAACGGTCTCTCTACACTAACTTGGGTTGGGGGCAAAGCAGTGACCACAGGGGCAACATCTCTAACAATGTCAGGGTATAAAGGAATTGCCTCAACCGCAGTCAGTTTTGATGAATGGTTGAACTCTTCTACTTCTTTGAAAACAGGTGAAAAATTTTGCTGAAATCTGTTTGCCATGGGAGCGGAATCTTTTCCACTGGGGCAGTGCTTTGCCTGCTCCATGTCATCAGTTACACTCCTCATGTGATGAGGCTGAAGATATGGGAGCAGTAGCACTGGCCGGACCCAATTCCTCTTGCTCTTTGTATCGAACGAACTGGACCAACTTATTATATATTTTGGGAGTCGGTCCATTTTATGACAACTCCGACTCCTGCAAAATAGGCACCGACTCCGACTCCACAGCCCTGCTGGAGAACCCCTTCCATTTTCAATAATATTCAACATTTTTTAAATGCACTAGTAGTGTCCAATCCCTAGTGTGGCTTATACCACTGCTTGTGGTGGTCTAGAAGATATACTACTCCTGCTGTAACAAATTCCTTTCCATGTGATAGATAACTGGACATCCACTGGTACAATCACTAATATGGTGGTCCTCATTCCTATGTTTCTCCTTACTGTTGTTTCTAAGGTAACGAGAGGTTTGTATGGAGCTGTTTTTATATGAGAGCATGGTTGGGGGGAACACCATATTTTTAGGTGATAGGATCTGTGGCGATCAAGATCATGTTAATAATTGATAAGTGTTTGTTGGAAATCTCATTTAAAGATGTTGTCCATAATGTACACCAACATATACTGCTTCAACCAAGGCTAGGACATCCTTTCGGCCTCTGTCAGTTGAACAGAGCCCTATGGATACATTAAGCATTTGCACTGGGAGTTTTCTTGGCTTGCATGCCAAGCGGACATCTCAAGTGTAATGTGAACAGGTCCTTGGAAATCAACATGGCAAACAAGTTGTGTAACTAATCTGATTAATTAACACCTCTGTTAAGTAAATGTCTTGAAGTGCATTTTTTTTCTTCAACAGCAATTCAGTGGGGAGAAGACAAGCGTCCGTTCCACTTTCTATTTTACACTGGCAAACAGACATTTTACTCATTACTGCACGTAAGTATCTTATGCTGTATGATAAATTGTGTGAACTGCAAGCCAAAGCATTAAATTACGCCAGGGACTCCATCAAATAGACTCAGGGCCTTTCCTTTTTACTTCCAAGACAATAAATAAATGGCTTGAAAAGCTTATTGGGCTAGATTTCATGGCGATATTGGCCAGAGAATTATAATGAGACTTTCCTCTGCTTGATCATTATTCAATGTACTAGGCTGCAAGTGTTATCTATGTGTATGAGCTTAGGTCAGACTGGTCTTACATACATAGTGAATGAATTATTATTATAATGAAGAAGTATTTCTTGTGATTTGGTGTCTTTACACCGAACCGGTCATTTACTAAATTGTATCAGGTTTATTGGTATGTTAATGACCGTTTTCACAGTGTAAGAATACCAAACCATCCTGTATGTAAAATAATACAAACTTGCATCTATAATGTGAATCCCAACACCCAAGACCATAGAGGTTTTTTTTTAGGTTTGAAGGTGTTGTTGTTTGCGTAGTGTATGAGCACTAATCTATCCGCAACATGTGTGGTCTTTAAGAGCGCTTAACATTCTCCTAGTTTGCAAAGATTTGTTCCATTTTCCGGATTTTGGGGAAATCTGTGGGTTTATATAGGGCCCTTTAACCTCTTACCGCCAAAGCCAATTTTCACCTTTCTGACGGAGATCCATTTTTTAAATCTGACATGTGGCACTTTATGTCAGAGTAAGTTTTTGACACTTTTGCGTATCCATGTGATTCAGAGAACAAAAATCGCAATTCTGTGATATATTTTTTTCTTTTCTTTTTATGGCATTCACGTATGGGTTAGTTAACATGACCGAATTATAGGGTAGGCCATTACGCATGCGGCGATACCAAATATGATTACTTTTTTTATTTATTTTTTTTTTAGGGGGGCGATTGCTGTTTGTAAAGGGGAAAATTGCAGTGTACGTGTTTTTATTTTTCGTTTTTGTGTTTTTACTTCTTTTTTCCCCTCACTTTTCCCCACAGATGTTTGTATCAGTGATCCTCAGATCACTGATATAGAGATCAATACAGAGCAGAACTGTTCTGTACTAGTCTCTCTGATAGCTGTCACTCACCATGCCTGGCAATGCATTAAGGCGCTTGGTGACGTCACAGAAATCTTGGATGCTTTAGTAAAGCAATTGGGCTGTTGGATACTAACACAGCAGCAGCGCTGGTGCCGGTGCTGCACCAATAGACAGAAGGAGCTCTCTCCTTCTGTCTGTGCCTTAGCTGCAGCAGTCGTGATAGATCACAGTTAATCACCGAGCGAGTCGGCTTGTGAGCCCGCTTGATGTGCAGGAAGTACCGTATCGCTACGTCCATTTGCGGGAAGGCACTTCCCACTAAGACGTACCAGTACGTCCAGTATCGGGAAGGGGTTAAAGAACCACTCCAGTCACCCACCACCCTCACTTAATTAGGAATTGCCTCTAGCTGCATACATGATTTTTCACTGCTGCCATTAGGTCATGTGACTTGCTCTCTGAGTTGCTGAAATGAACAGCTTGGTTGTGTGTCCTTGAAGTGAATATCTCTTTGCATTTGTATGGGAGGTTTAAAGTCCGTCTCCTAGGAAGAGAGACAGACTTTTTGTCCGCATCTGTGCTTTTCAGCTAATTAGAGAGCAGGTCACATGACATAACAGACCAAGTTGCATCAGCCAGAAATCATGTATGCAAGTGCAGGTAAGCAGTCTTACTGGCACTACAGTGTACCCAAAATTAATATAATGATCTGAGGGGCAAAAAAAAACACCAAGTGGTCCTTTTTAAGCATAAGTTACGTAAAGTATTTTCTAACATCTTTATGCAGCTTATTTGGGTGAATTATAGACACTCCCACTTCTGCAACTCATTTAAAGGGGTATGCTGTACATGGCTGATAGCTGCAGGTGCCACCTCTGGGACTTGTATCTTGAGAACAGGTCCCCAAAACTCCCTGTTTGGAATGCAGTAGCCACGCTTGTGCATTTAGGGTGACATGTATGTACGGGGCTGTTCCTTCGATGTATGAGCAGGCGCACTCTAAAATTAGATGCATTTTGCACTGCCCACAGCACTTTATAATGCACCCAAGATGTGGCGTTGCTTTGGATGCGTGTAGCACCACAACTGTATGATTCTACACATTTATTACTGTAGGACGGCAAAACTAGGCGCATTACTGCACCAGACCAAGTTAAAAGTGGTTTACCTGAGCCTGATTTGTCATAGTGGAGCTAGAAAGCACAAAATCTATGACCTGCAGTAGAACAGGTTCATAAATTCAGGCACATTCTACACTACTAATGCGCGCAATAAACTTGATAATAAATAAATTCATACATGTTGCCCTTTATCTCCATTCATTTCAGTGGGAGTTCTGAGTACAACTGAGGACCTGCACCTCTAAGATATTTATGGCCGATCCTATAAGTATGCCATAAATTTTTGAGATGGGAAAACCCCTTAAAGGGGTTTTGCCACGATCTCATTTCATATACCTCCTGTATCCTGCTCTTCAGCTCTGTGTGCTCAGAAAGGGGCGTGTGTGATTTGTTTGAATTGCATATCATGTGACCCTGCAGGATGACATCACCGGGCCTCTCCTCTCTCTAGTCAAAGAAAGGTCTGTTTATGTAAAGCATTGTGAGTAGCTGAGAGGTAAAGTTTTTGCTTCACAGCACAAGGGTCCTAGGTTCAAATCCCTGCAGGAACCAAACCTGTGTTGATTTTTTTCTCTTTCTCAATGCACAGACCTCATTGAGGTTTCTTTTTTATTTATTTGCACTGTTTGACTAATTACTAAGGAGTACAGAGGACGGGAGTAGAGTGACGGCACCTGGGGTTTGAACACCCAGTAGCTGCCCGAGAGGAGAAGTGATATCTGAGCATGTGCGACCAGGACTGAGAAGCTCTCAGCCCTGGTCGTATCCCCTGGAGACAATGGATCACTAAAGGAGCAGCTAAAACAAAAACGGTGCAGCATTTTTAATAATAATGAATGGTGAAAATGTTTGTTATTTAATTTGCAAGCTTCCCACGTCAATTTTACTTTGTGGCAAAACCCCTTTAAGTGATGTGACAAGCAAAGTATACTTCCATCAGTTACCAAGTGGATTTTCCCATGTGTTAGAGTAATTGAACGCAGTTTCAGAAATGTGATGTTCAAATTCCTACAGTTACTTTGAAGGCATTGTTTTTAATATACATACGCTACTCACAAAAAGTTAGGGATATTTGGCTTTCTGGTGCAGTTTACGGAAAACGTAAAAAAAATTTCAAGCTAAAGATGTTTTAACCTGACAGTAGGTCATTTAAGTCGCAGTAAGCAATGTTGATTTTTTCATCTCAAACAATTTAATAAGCCAAAGCCAACCACAGTGAAGGATATAAACCATCAGAAAATGTCATTGTCTCAATAGCCATGTGGACTTGAGCATCAGTTACAACTTGATAACAACGTCTCCTGCTGTTCACAAGTTATTTACTGCTGAGGCATGGCATCCCACTCTTCTTGAAGGGCGACCGTCACGTCCTTGAGGGTCAGGGTTACAGAGTTAGCTGATGCTACAGATTTTCTAGGGGGTTCATGTCGGGAGAAAGTGCAGGTTACTCCATTTGAGGTACCCAAGTCTCCAATAGCTGTTCCGCACTAATACAACCTCAATGAGCTGGAGCATTGTCATCCATGAAGATGAAATTAGCCCTGTGTTGTTCATGCAGAGACACAATGACTGGCTTAATGATGTTATACAAGTAGTAGAGGCTTGTCACTGTACCATTGACAAAATGTAGGGCAGTTCTGTGTTGACTAGACACCCGCCCACACTGTTACACCACCAAAGCCTCATATGGTGATGACTGATGTATAGCGCTCCCTTTGACGTCTCCAGCATCATTGGCAGCCATCATTTCTGCTGAGAGTGAATTGACTTTCATCTCTGAACAGCACTGAGGGCCACTGGTTCCTTGTCCGTCGTAGATGCTCCCTGTTCCATGCAAGACAATGTTGTCTGTGCCTGGTAGTGTGGTCAGGTCGTCAAGCATGCAAACCACACTGATGTAAACAGTTATGAACAGTCTGATGTGACACTTGGTTGCCTCTCAATGCCTTTAAAGTGCCTGGAGTTGTGTGGCATTTATCTGGTTCTGCAGGGCATTGTTTACCATGAAAGTGGTCATCAGTGTGTGATGACAATGGGCTCTGTATCTGTGTTGCAACCTGCTGATGACACTCTGTGACAGTCTAAGCTCAGTGGCCACTTCCATCTGAGAGCATCCTGTTTGAAGCCTCGCAATAGCAAGGTACTGTTCATCAATTATAAAGTGTTGTCTTGGACTCATGATGTCAAAATGTGAACAGCATGATAGGACTGTTTAAATCCCAATTCAAATTGATCTCCTACATTTATTGGACGATTCAGGGATCAAACACCATTTGTGAATTTTGGTAGAGCGTACTTTCAACAGCAGGAGTATAGCGGCTCACACAGGTATGTGCCGCTACATGCCGTGTGAACCCTGCCGCAGTGTATGAAGATATGCAATGCAAAATTGGATATGCTTGGATGTTTCCATTGAAGAGCTCGTGCACTGATTTTAGGAGGGGGACTCCTCAGTGCTATCTAGCACAATGAGTGCCGAAGTCTCTGATGAATGAGATGGATGTCTGTTATTGTTATATCGGAGTTTTTAGCAGTTGCAAGTAAATGGCCAATTTTTTTTCTTAGCTCGGGGAACCATTAGATGACTTCTAACCTTTTTCATATTTTGTTGGCTGCCTACTGCTAAAATCCGTCTTGTATTTTGATGTCTTCTGCTCACCAGCTGATAATTACTTCCGTCATCATGACCCTTCTGTCTCTACATTTAAAGGAGTTTTGCCACAAAGCAAAATCTATGAGCCGATCTCAGAGAACAGGGAGATGGCCACACTTGCGCAGTTCTCCCTGTTTTTTTTTATGGAAGTTCCAGATATGGCCAAGCGAGTGTTCTCAGCTATATTCTGAACTCCCATAGACATGAATGGGGAGAGCTGCACGAGCGTGACCCTCTCCCCATTTACTGAGACTCGCTTGTAACAAAGCTACGAAATTTTGCTTTGTGGTTAAACCCCTTTTAAGGCTGTGTTCAGATCTACGTCAAGACCTTCATTTCTGATGGATGATATCAGAAATATAACTAATCCCATCAATGTCAAAGTTGTCCATCAGGGTTTTGAGTTTTTGACTGGGTGGAATGATTACACTGTTCTGACTGCCAAAATCTACACAAGCCTGACAGAATAGAAGCGTACTGAAGTTGGGGAAAAAAATGTTTTTTTTTTATAAAGCCAGTGGAACATGAGGAGATATATGCAAATGTGAATGCAAGACTAATGGTCATTGATACCGGCAGTTGGAGAATTTCCTATTCCGACTCCCAGTCAGCCCATGACTGTTCTCATCAGGCGTTTTATTGTCTTTGTATGATGCAGCTGAGGGGTGTGTTAGTTTTTATGTGTATAACAATGCTGCCCCACTGTAATGGCCTGCTCATGCTCCAAGTGGCTTCATATAATGTAGTGGAGGATCTCCATATGTTCCCTATACTGCCGAATTAAACTATGGGAGGCAAATAGAGCTCAAGAAGTTGGACCAAGAAGTGAATATTCAGAAGAAAAATTAAAAAAAAAAAAAAAAACGGATAAAACTCACCACGCCCATTCATTCGAAAAGCCACAGCTGAACTTCATATTGAAGTGCATGGATACTGTTGGCCAGCAGCAAAATATTCAATATATTAGACGAAAATACAGCTCTCCTAAAAATTGCAAACTTTAGAATGAATTTATTTAGATTGGCTTGCGCGTTCCGGGTGCTAAGGTTTCCTTTGTCACTTTGTGTGTGTTTGAAACGCATAAGCACTCTTTTAATTGACTAAGTGAATGTTCTGTTTTGTTTTTTTAACCTGGACTTTTTTTTTTGTACATTTTAACTATACCTAGGGCTAAAAAATGTTACACCAATTTTCAAATTTGCATGTCTACTTTTGCTAGTAGATAGTATATGGTGCTGAAGCAGCAACGATACATGGAAAATATGTATGTATTTCCTTTGGCTTCCATGCGTTCAAACAGCAGTTCCAGACTGTTCTCTCCATGGGTAACTCACCTTACTAAGTGGTGCTTTAATCATGGGCTCAAAAGGCCCCACTTGAGAATTTGAGTTCACCATGGCTACCATTCACAAGCTTTCAACGACGACTCCGTGCAGCAGAAGATGGAAGCCAGTACATGTTTAAAAAACCGAGCTGATTGGTTTCAATTTCTTTTTTACTGAGATTAGACCACAAATGGAGATGGTCTGTATCTGTCAGTTGCTTTGTGGCATGTCCTCCTCTTCCTTTTTTTTTTAAATTGTTAGGTAAATTAGATTATTGTGATGGAGAAAGCTATAATGTGACTTCAGAGAAGTTGTGACCCAGCTCCCTGTATGTGCTGGTACTGGTGGTGTCTATTCTTGGTGGCTTTGCCTAGAGCCAAACGATGGTTAGAAAACTAAGCTACTTTTTTCTTCATATATTTTTTTAAAATCGAAGGTTAAACCCTGTAGAAAATGCCATAGACTAACCGAGCAAGTGCTGCAGAATCCTGTAGGCACGTGTCCTGTTTTTACTTAAGCCCCCTTTTCTGGCTAGTGTGTTGTAGCCATGTCATACATGGGAAATCATTTGTCATGGGCATTTTACATATAATTATGTACTTATGAGAATAGCCGTGTGGTACACATGAGCTTGTCCAAGGTCTGTACCTTTTCCCTTACTAGACATATAAATGTGTATATAATATGTTTTTTAATGTAAGCTCTGTTGTTATCGTTGACCTTGAGCAAATGAGTTTTTGTGCCCTGGCAGAAATGAAAGGGGTGATAAATGCAGAGTGTGCCTTTGCTGAGTAATGGAGCCGCAGCATACTTTCCACAGAGGCTTTCTCTCCTGCTCAGCCTCCGGCAGCCGCAGGACCCCTGCTGTTCATTTAAATAGGTATGTCAAATCTGCCTGGAGATGCCGCCGGTTTGATCTGTGGTAATATTTGTGAAGGTTCCATATGGACTTGAGCCCCCCGCAGTGCTAAGAAATAATGTACAACGCTTCATGGTGCAGACGCAAATTTCCTCTGAAAAAGGATGCAGTGCTGCGTTTTAGCTGTCGGAGTGGATGATGGAGAGGACGCGCTAGGCCTGTCAACTCGTTACACGGATGGGTTGCACGCAGCGAGGCTGTGGAAAATCTGTGCCTTTTAACTTTTCTACTTAATCACGGTTGTAGCATTGCCTTTAGACTGTATGCTACATTAATTCTCTTCCTGCCTTCCGCCTCTCATCCCAAGTTTCATAGGGAAAAAAAAATAGAAAAAGTCTAGCATGCAGGTCTTGTCGAGGCCTTATCAAACAGCTGTCATCCCACAAGCCATTTGCATTTGTTTTGGCTGAAACAGAGCAACCCAAGGGCAAGATGTGTTTGTTGCGTTCCATCATAATAAAGAAATTACACATTTTGGAAGAAATAAAGCTTTTATTTGTAGTGCTAGTGCTTCAGAGCCGTTTAACCCTAACACCTCAAAGTATAATGTCACAGAAAATACTGAAAGCTTTAAAATACCTCCGGTATTTCACTTCCAGAGATTAGTGATATTATCGGGTTATAGTTGTAATCAAAGGAAGCACTTTTTCTCCCTTTTTGTTTTTTTTTTCTTAATCCAAGTGCTGTTATGAATATCTGTGTGGGTGTAGATATGTATACTGTTACTGACTGCCTTAGTGTGTCTATACTACATAAGGGTAGGTTACGGGGTAATTTCGTCAATCCAAGATGACCGCCCTGCGAAGTCCGTCAGAGCTTATGCACGGTAATAGTGCGACAAGCTCCCAAAACAGCGACGAGTAAGTATGTCTCGGCACATACTCGACGATCGCGAGAACATCATGTGAAACCATACCCTATAGAGGCGCCAGAATACCAGCAGAGAGTGGCAGGGGAAACACAGTATTGCACCTGGTTGTCCAGGTACTAAATTGAGACATTGCTTCTGCCACAGTGGGAGCTGCTTACAGAGCATTTCTCGATTCTGACACACAGGAGGGTTGAGAGGTGAGGAAAACCCTGTACGACATCAATATATTCTTATACATCATATGTATCCATGCCAAAACCATGCTTTTATTGAACCAAGAAGCTGAGATACAAGAGGCCTTGCTTTAACTGTAATTACAATCTACATTTTTCAAGATCTCTGCTTGCTGTCGATGAATGTACCCTCTACCACCTTCCCCATATAGACATGTTTTAATCATGTCCAACTTGCACAAGTATTAGGCTTTGTTCACACGTAAGATTTTTATTGGGTTTTTCAACTGCCTTAAAAATACAAGCAAAAAAAAAAAAAATTAGCCCACATTTCAGTTAATTACAAAGCAAGCTGCATTCAAAAAACGCATATGGTAACGCAATGTTTGAGCCTAGCCTAAGACTTTTAACAGAGCTCTTGATAAATTTAAAGGGGTTGTCTCACTACATTGATTCATCTTACCTCTGTCCTGTTTTCTTGGTTTCATTTTGAATTCAGAGGCGTGTTCACTGGTGTCCACTAGGCTGCAGTAGAAGCCAGGTCTGCAGCTATAGCAACCAGTGCTGGCAGTCTATCAGGATAGATCAAACAGGTCTGTAGCTATAGCGACCTGAAGAGCTGATGCAGCACATGCAAGAGGGGATAGCTCAGAATAGGTAGGACACTGTTAATGGACACATATTGCAAAGTGACTTGTTTTTGCAAGATCTTTTAACATAAAAAGCAATCCTTGATGTGAGACAACCCCTTTAAGCTGGATTTATGTGGGTTTTTTTTTTTTTTGGGGGGGGGGGGGTTTGCGTTTGGGATTTGTTTAGAAACACATAAAAACTGAATGCGCTTTATCTAGTTAATTTTATCGGGTAGTCCCATCTCAGTGTTTAGCATAAAACATTTAGGTAAAGGTAAATTAAGACTATTAAGAAATGCATTTCTGTTCTAATTTTGCCTAATTTCAAAGATAGAGCAGTTCTTGTTTTCTGTTTCTTTACAGCAGCTTTCCTAGGTTAGGGCCCCACCTCTCTCGAAACAGTTTTTTATAATTCTTTCCCTGCTAAAATTTCTTACTTTCATTTAGCAGGATGGGGGAGCCTACTTAGGCGGGGTTCACAGGGCTTAACTGGGGGGCGAATTTCGCCCCGCAATTACCCGGGTGGGGGGGGGGGGGAGCGGGGGGGGGCCACTTCCCCGGGCCCATAACAATCATGCTGCGGCGCATGTGGGACATGTCAATTTTTAAAGGGGAGACGTAATCCATAGTTCTCTATGAAAATCTGTGAATTACCGTAATGATAAGGCCTTATCGCCCGTACATTGTCGCACTTCGCGCTGCATTAAAACGGCCCGAAATAGGCCTATTTTAAGGCCTTGTAAATTAAAAGGGCCTTAGAGAATCATTTAACCCTTTGGGTTTTCTTGGATCATTTAATTAGTCGTTTTGGTGCCCCTGCTAGAAGGGGTTTCCCAAAGCAACACAGTTATCTTGATCGTATAATACTGAAAACAGGCTGCTTGGGCGACCTAAAGGGAACACATGCAAAGGAGCCAAATAGGTAGAACTTTCTCCATTTAAAGTGAATTGTTGTATTTCAAGATTTTTAATTATAAAAACAATCCTTGTTAACAAAGCCTTTAATGGATTTTTGGGGGTTTTTTTTTTTTGGGGGGTTTTTTGGATTTTTGATAAATCGCATATCTTTATTATCTACCCACTCAAAAAAAAACAAGAAATATTAAGACCCAGTGCAGGTTTATTTTCCTATTCAAAGTGAGCAGTTTCATGACATGTTCTAACACACTTTCTAGTTAGGACCCCTGGCGCACTTTTTATAATTCATTGCATACAATATATTTAAAGATAGCTCCTACTGAAAAATAACCCCTTTTCTGGGTGCAATATGGCCTATTTGGGACACGTATTGAGTGGTATTTCATACTTAACAGTGCTACTCAAAAGGGTTTCAGAGCGTACCTGTCTGAACATACCCTAAAGGGAAAAGATTGCTCGTGGCTTGCTACAGCAGCAAAATGTCAAGTATTTCAATTGCTAGAATAGTGACAATAAACTTTAAAGGAGTTGTCGGGTTAAAAAAACAAAAAACCTTTACTGGCTCAGGGAAGGGGTGATATTGAAAAAATAAGACTCGCTTTTCCAAATGGCTCCGTTTCAGACCACTGGTTTTACTGTTCAGGCTTTCAGCGATCTCTTCCGGTTTTGAACATCATTTGACTGCTGAGGCGTTACATAGTACGTTTGAAAAGAGACATAGGTCCATCAAGTTCAACCTAGAGTGGGGAAAGATTTGGATAAAGGGAGGAAGATGAGTTAATATTTGTAATAATAATTACCTTTATTTATATAGCGCCAACATATTCCGCAGCACTTTACAATTTTTAGGGTGTAGGTACAGACAAAGACATGCATTACACAATGAAAAGCTACTTACAGATGAGACACAAGGTAAGAGGGCCCTGCTCGCAAGAGCTTACAATTTATTAGGGTGTAAGGGTGAGACGAAGGGTAAGAAGTGCTAGGCTTACAATGGTCCAGCCATGTGACATAAATATGGGGTGATTTATGTAGAAATCGGATGAACCTCCCACCCAGACAGTACATCTATATACAGATAAGTGCTAAGAGTTAACGGGGTTGTCTCCTCTCAAAGTTTCATAGGATGCATGAATGAAATAATGCTGCTTTGCTTTGTCACTTCCTGGTCTGTAATTAGCATATGAGCTCTATGTATTCAGACTTCTCTGTTTATTATGTTTATTAGTCTAGATTAAATAAATTACCTTCTCTGAGGTCCAGAGACGCTTCTGAGCTAATGTAAACAGTAGAGTAATTACTGTCTTTTGTCTGAAAGATCAGATAACACACAAGCTCTCACTCAGGGCCACAACCTGTGTGATGACATCACTACCTGCTATCAGATAGAACAAACAGCAGGGAAGAAACCAGAAAGCCCTCAGAAGGTGATAAAATCATTTGTAGCTCCTTAACAAAAAAAGATGACCGAAGCAATATATTTGGAAAACGTCTTCATTTAGTGTTCCCTAAATTTTGAAAGCTATTCTTTGTAGTGAGACAACCCCTTTAAGCTTAGTTTCCCCTATTGATGAAGACTGTGAAACCCATAAGAGAAGAACCACTTTGCCCTAAATTAATAGTTAATTTCTTATCCCAAAATTGCCATCAGACTGGATCTAGACTTTTATATGGCTGCGTAAGTATTAATATATTTTAGTTTTCAGTAGTTATCTATGCCTTTCTTGAAGCCCTCAATTGTTCCTGCTGTGACCAGTTCCTCGTGCAGGCTATTCTACAGATTCACATTTCTCATGGTGAAGAACCTTTTCTCTGCTGGAGATTGAATCTTTTTTTCTCCAGATGAAGGGAATGTCCCCTATAATTGGCTGCAGGGTTACATGCCAATGATTGTGACATCATCGGCAAATGCCCCAAGACCGGAACCCAGCACTGGAACGGAGCTACTTGGAAAGGTCTTTTGACCAAATGGCTGGAAGTTGATATGCCATTAAATGAGATGATTTCCTCTGATACCAAATTGTACCTCATCCTGATCCTGTGTTTACGGAGCAAAACAAGGAGACAAAAACTAAAGCTTTTTTTAAAAAGTGGAAGTTATTTATTAACAATTTTTACACACAAGAGGAAATAGATAAATTAATTTCCGTTTTTCAATATACCAAATGGTATTATTATTATTATTTATTTTAAAGCGCCATTAGTTCCAGGGCGCTGTACATTCGAGGGGGTTACATACATAACATAAGTCAAACGAGTACAATGATAAGTGATGAATGACAATTGGCATGACCGAGGGAGAGAGGATCCTACCCGCGAGGGCTTACAATCTACAAGGAGGGGGGAAAGAGACAGAAGGTAGGGGCAGACACGTTTGTGGAGGGTGTAGTGGCAGCAGGGTTATTGTAGGTTATAAGCAAGCCTGAAGAAATGGGTTTTCAGATTGCTTTTGAAGCTGGTGAAAGTGGAGGAGAGTCTGATGTGTTGGGGCAGTGAGTTCCAGAGTGTGGGGGAAGCACGAGAGAAGTCTTGGAGACGGTTATGTGAGGAGCTGATAAGAGGAGAACAGAGAAGAAGGTCCTGTGAGGAGTGGAGATTGCGTGAGGGGAGGTATCTGGAGGTTAAGGCAGAGATGTATGGAGGGGAGAGGTCATGGAGAGCCTTGTAAGTCAGGGTTAGCAACTTGAAATGAATTCGCTGGGCAGCGGGGAGCCAGTGAAGAGATTGACAGAGGGGAGAGGCAGAGGAGTAGCGGTGAGAGAGGTGGATAAGACGGCCAGCAGAGTTAAGAATTGTTTGAAGGGGAGCAAGAGTGCTAGACGGGAGGCCACAGAGAAGGATGTTGCAGTAGTCTAGACGGGAGATGACAAGGGCATGTACCAGCATTTTTGTAGTGTCGAAGTTGAGGAACGAACGGATGCGAGAGATATTTTTCAGGTGGAGGCGGCAGGCAGAGGTAAGGGTTTGGATGTGTGGTTTGAAAGATAGAGCGGAGTCGAGGATTACCCCAAGGCAGCGGACTTGCGTAACAGGTGAAAGTGTACAGCCGTTGACTGAGATAGAGAGATCAGGGGCAAGAGTAGAGTTGGATGGTAGAAAGATGATGAGTTCTGTTTTCTCCATATTTAGTTTTAGGAGACGTGATGAGAAGAAGGAGGAGATGGATGATAGACAGTCTGGGATCCGGGAGAGCAGAGAGGTAACATCTGGGCCGGAGATGTAGAGTTGGGTATCGTCAGCATACAGGTGGTAATGAAAGCAGTGTAAGGCTATGAGCTGACCCAGGCCGAGAGTGTAAAGAGAGAAGAGTAAAGGACCCAGGACTGACCCCTGAGGGACAGCAACAGAGCGTGGCCGGGGGGAGGAGGTGGAGCGAGAATGAGAGACGCTGAATGTCCGATCAGTGAGGTACGAGGAGATCCAGGAAAGGGCCAAGTCCGTGAAACTCTTAGGGGCACTTTGGGAAGGTTGCAAAATAAGACTTAGGCTAGGTCTACACAACATTGGACAAAAAACGACCTAAAAACTAAATCCTAAAAACTTTCATAAAACTGAGGGGTTTTTTTGTCCATTGCCTGTCAAAAGCTGCTGAAAAAAATGTAAATTTTTTGGCACGATATGCGTTTTTTTTTTATGCGGTTTGTGGCGCGTTTTTTTTTTTTGCATAGATGCACAGCAATAGATTTGCTATGTATTTCTGCCAAAAATGCGCCAAAAAACGTCCGCCGCTTCACATAGGCTCCAATAGTAAGAAGCAGAAAAAAAACGCTCTGTGGAGACATTTAGAAAATGAAAAATGCTGAACAAAACAGCCGTTTTTCTGTGCTGTGTAGATATAGCCTTAAAGTTATCTGCGTCTCTTATGTATGGGTGGCGAGTGAAGGTGACAAGACACATAGGCAAAGTCCATATAAAGATTTTTTGGCATGAAGTTTGGTTATGTCATTTCTTGTTGTTATAGATGGGGTAATATTTGATAAGCTTTTGTGGTTATCAAGATTTGGTATATTATGAGTATTGTATGTAGAAAAATCATGACACTTTTATACATGTCCACTACTGTAGATCTGTATGGATTGATTTTGTTTAAAAAAAAAAAAAAGATAATCAATGTGGTGAGAATATCCCTTTACATCGGTTTTTACCATGTTGTTAACAGCATGATTGTTTTCTGTAAAAGTTTCTGAATATAGCAGAGTGAATAGTGTTGTGTGTTTTTTTTTTTTGTTTGTTTTTTGCTAAACTACTTAGACCTCTATACCACTGAATATCTAGGATTGCTTGAATGTGTCTTTGGAGCTATTTATGGTCAGAGTTTGTCTTTTTTTTGTGTGTGCGGCTGCTGACTTTTCAGCCCCATGACAAACAAACCTCCAGGATTTCCAGCACTGTTCTGGAACACCACACATCTGCCCTAATTAGATCCTCTCTATCTGAGGGAATTCACTAGTGTTGATCTGTGATTGTATACACTGGCACAGGAAGAGATCGCTACATGTGACTGGCCACTAATTGGTTTTTTCAAATGTAAACTCCAATGATGGAGTAGAAGGCTGTGTAGGACCATAAGGGAGACACGTGATTTGTATTGTAGATGAACTGGCTAGTACATTTCTTTGGCATCTAGATGGGGGCACAGTTTTATAGCTTAATTCGCTGTTGATATTATCTGCTGTCTGGTGGACAATACTGAATGGTACTGTAGTTTGGAGTATGTGTACAGTAGCACCATTTGTAAAAAGTAGGTGCTAAAATAGCTTACAGGTCTAATTGTGTTCACTAGGTCTAAGCTCTGAGAGGACATATTGTCTTGGGATTCCAATCAAGATGAACTTAGGACACTTGATAAGACTAATAGGATTTGGGCCTGAGGTGTGTACTTCTGAAAGCATTGTTGCAGCACATCCTTGTAGATTTGTATGATTAATGAACGAGAACTAGCCATTAACTTAGATATCTTTCTATGATGATACATGGATGGTATGCTATTGTTTATACCATATTTTTAATCTTTTTATAATAGCATTAAACACATGAGGGCAAATTTTATGTAGGCAGTTGAGTTAAATTTCTGTAAAATTTGCACCAAAAATAAGGGTGTACATGCTTTACATCACAGTGATTATGTGAAAAAACACAAAAACCAGGCCATACTCACAGCTCAAAGGCTGTTCCGAAACTGAACCCAGTAAAGAGGCAACACTGGCCCCTATGCTACTTGGGAAAGATAAACAGATGCAGTTGATTGCTGAGCAGTAGCTCACATACCCCACCACTAGGGGAACAATTAAACTGCACATTAAATTGATACCTGTTCACACAGTATGTAGAAAAGCCACAGTATAATACATGGGGAGATTGCACAAATGCAAAAATACCGATAATACAACCACTCACACACCTTCAATATATGAGGGGGGTGGTTGCTGGTATTATAATTGCACATAGATGAGGCGATACAAAAGGGTGCCATTAATGCAGATACGTGTGGTGCACCATGCTGGCTTACAGCCTATTACTCCATTACTATTCGGTTGGGCGGGCTGCCCAGCACTTTTTGGGTGTCCAACACAAAATACAGATATTCCCTGCTCCCCAGTACTTTTGGGGGGAAAAATTTACATACAGGAAAAAATATCAAATATGAGGTATTGGTTAATACAGTGGCCACCATATGCAAACCCCGTCAAGGCTCCTCATTTCCTGCAAGTCCCTTCTAACAATTTACAGGAAAAATGGGACATTCATTTCTCAATAAACACAGAAACAAGGCCATACTCACAGCTCAAAGACTGGACTGAAACTGAACCCAGTAAAGAGGACTTCTGAAAGCATTGTTGCAGCACATCCTTGTAGATTTGTATGATTAATGAACGAGAGCTAGCCATTAACTTAGATATCTTTCTATGATGGTACATGGATGGTATGCTATTGTTTATACCATATTTTTAATCTTTTTATAATAGCGTTAAACACAAGGGACAAATTTTATCAAGGCAGTTGAGTTAAATTTCTGTAAAATTTACGCCAAAAATAAGGGTGTATATGCTTTACATCACAGTGCTTTAAATAATTTCTAGACACTTTTGTGCTTTGTCTGACAAGGGGCATGGGTTAGGGGAAAGGCATGCGTGTCTAACCATGTGACAGCATGCGCCGAAATTTTACCAGTTAGTGGCATAAATTATACCAACTTAAAAATGGCCTAAAATTAAACTTTGCAGGTTTTTTTTTTTGTTAAACAATTTTATTGACATCCACAGTAATGCAAACAAAGTAAATACAGTGACTACATTTTCCATGTCAAATTTACATATAAATCAACAACAAACTCCCCCCTCCCACCCAAAACAATTACTACAGCCATCTCTAAATCCACCGTTAACAACAGATAACCTCTTACTTAATATAGTGGTAGAATTTTCAGTTTATCTTTAAAATTCTAGATCTCCGACCTCCTCAATCTCACCATTTACTTACAATTCTCAGACCCTTAACATTGTATCTACATATTACTCCTCTTTAAGCGTCCCCAAGTCCCCAGATAGTTCTTTAAGCATATACCATGTAGCGTCCTTAAAGGGGAGCATGTGTTCTCTAATTTCTTGTTTAGTAAGGAAATTTTCAATAAAAGTCCTCCACTTCTTAAAAAATTTTTTTGTTTGTTTCTCTTTATTATACTCCACCTCCCGCCATTGCAGAAGGAGAAAGTGCTTCATTTGTGAGATTGTCATTTCAATAGTTGGGAGCTCAGGTTTTTCCGAGGCTATAGGCACCGTTTAGCAACTAAAAACAAATAGACCAGCAGAAAAACATCTTTTTCCCCCCGGGGTTATATGAACAACATAAAAAGGTGGGGCACAAGCCAATAGGCGAGTATTGGGGGAAAAAGACTCACTTGCCCCAAAACTCCGGATTTAGGGCAACCCCAGATGCCATGGTACAGATCCGTGCTGGTTGGGAGCACGAGGGCAAGCAACCAGTCAAATCCCCCCATTTTGGAGAGGGGGGATGTCAAAGCCTAAATGGCATAATTATCATTTAAATAGATCCCCCAGATTCATATGGGATAATTTTCCCTTTTTTTTCCCCCCCTTCCAAAACTTCCAAGGCTTTTCCCTCACCCCAAAAAATTTCGACCCAACCGCAAAAAGACTACCCTTGCTTTCAAGAAACGCATTCCAAAGGGTCCAATAATGTCGAGAGCGGTTTTTACGTGAGGGTGTCCAATAAAAATGTCCCATCTGTTTTTTTGGAACTCCCTTTTATAATTTCTTTGGGCCTTTGGGAAAGTTGATACTGAGCAAACCCCCCAAAACCAACATTTAATATTGTACTTCTCCTTTTTTTCCTGGGGGGTAAAAAATCTATTGTCAATCATGAAACAAATGCCGAACCCTTTGCGCCAATTTATCAATGCTATGAAAATGTGGCGCTTTGAAAACTTTCTAGTCTAACTTTAATGTCGTATGTTAAGTTAAATGAAAAAACTTCCCGGGGAGTTGGCATGGAGGGAAACACAGCCCTACTTTACATGAAAAATGGAGGGGGCACTGGGGAGTGACATGATATTTTTAGATAATTGTGCTTTTTCATGAGTTGAATGTACATTGCATCCTGTGTTGTATGAATGGAGACAATATTACTCTAGGCATCGGTAATAGTAAGGTATATAGCGGGGCATGTTATGTGACACTAAGTGGCGTTTCAGCAATTACTAGTACAGTTTTGCCAGCCTCCCAGCATTTGTTCTGCAGTTCTGTCCATTTGCCAGGACCTTTCTGCTCACCCTTGACTTCATAAATAAATGTTACCATTTATTTAGCCGTGTTTTACAATATGTCTTTTCTGCTTCAGTGACTTGGGGAGTTTAGTGTGAAACCAGGGGTAGCACAGCTGTGAATTGGCAGGGTTTTAAAAAATGGACACATTTCTGGAAATGGGGTCCCTGGAGTCTTGTGCCTCTCCCCCCCCAGCGGGTTTTCGTTATACACCCTCATTGCTCTTGTCTGTCCTCTGCTCAGTGGAGGGTTCGGCTGTGAATAGCAAAGCGCTTCAGAGTACTAGATCTAGGAAATATCATTGCTATTAGTATTCATTTACATACAGTTTAAATCCCATTTCTGGTCATTAGAGAATAACTAGGATGGATAACAATGTGTAAACCGGCTTGCCCTTTACATATAAAAGGGATCATCCCTTTTGGTCACCGTTGCTTTTTTCTCTACACTGTCGACTACTTTTGAAAAACTAATTTCCACTTGGCCTATAGAGGGGATGTACCACAATATAAATTATATCCCATTAAATTGATTTTGCCAAAATAGAAATCTTTGCAAATATATGTACTTATCAAAAATGAACATTTTTATACAGGGCCTATTGAAGGGAACTTATTTCCCAGTTCTAGAAAATTTACGACCATCTGATGTTTTTTTCCCCTTATCTGGTCGAGCATGCCCAGTTCAACTATAGAGCCTTCAATAGCTACTTACGCCCAGGGTGAGGTTAGGTATTTTCAAAACGGCTTAACTGCGGGCGTACATTCGCCCGCAATTACATCTAATTAATCTAATACGGGGCACATCACCCGTTTTAGAGCGCAGAAACGCTCTCAATAGGGCGAAAGCGTCCAAAAAAAAAACCGTGGAACAAGCCTTAAAAGAAGGGAAAGTTAAAAGGGCGTATTGCAGCTCGTACTGTAGGAAACCAAATTGCGGGGTTTTTTTTAGAACCCGTTTCAATTTAAAATTTTTCACTCTCCCCGCGGTATTCAGCCCATTGTTTTGTAACATGGCCCCAAATAAAAGCAAGAGTTACCGTAATTGCGGGGCATATTTCAGCATTTTGCAGGCAATTACTGCCGAATTACACCCCAAAATAGGGTGTCATCCCAAGGGTTGGGGTAAACTGTAGTTTTGGTCATTAGAAAAAATCATTACCGACAGGAAGCCACCACAGCCCAAAAAAGAAATTGCAAGAGTATGACAAAGGGGCAGTGACAAAAGGTAATGTGAGGGTTGTTTTTTTCGCTGACAATTATTTTAACTTTAAAAGGAAAACCCGTCACAAGGTTATGCCCCCCTTTCTGAGGCGCACAGCATAAAAAACCGCAGTTTCCCGCACTTGGCCCTTATTGTTAAGATGCACAGTTTTAGAGCAATTACCCCTCAAAAGTTGTTCATGAGTAGGTGCACCCCCCCCACCCAAAAGGGTACCACCCCCTGCATTCACAAAAAATTTTTTTCTTTTTCAAAGAAAAAAGGGTTTTTTCAGTTTGAGGGGGCGAAAGCCCAGGTGGGGCGGGGGGGGTTTTAAAAAAAAACTGACCTGAATGACTCTTTGAAAGCTTTCTGGCTGAATGCAATTTGAGCATTAAAAAACACAAAAATACAGCATCTTACAGAAAAAAGGACCAAAGCGCGGAAAAACAGGTTGACATAGCTTTCTGCCCCCACAAAAAGGGGGGGAAAATCATGTGACAGGTTCTCTTTAAATTGGGGTGCCGGGAGATAAGAAAGCTTGTTGGTCCGTCAAGGCATGATAAAAAAAAATTAGACTCCTACTGCCCCCGACACTCCCCTTCAGCCCGAACGGTCCCACATTCTGGAAGTAAGCACTGAACATTTATCGTTCACGTGACCAGTGCGGCCAATCACAGGTGACAACGTTACATACAGGGCCCCCTTGCCTTTAAATTGGGTGAAACAGGAAATGAATGTGCGTTCAGTACTACAAAAAGGGTAGAACGGACAGGCAAACCGGAAGTAAGGGAGCATCCAGCAGGTAATAGATCTTTTTATTATTTTATCTTGCCCCGACAGACCAACAAGCTTTCTTAAATGCTGGAAAAACCCCTTTAAAAAAGA
Source organism: Phyllomedusa bahiana (assembly GCA_025379985.1). Classification (NCBI taxonomy): domain Eukaryota; kingdom Metazoa; phylum Chordata; class Amphibia; order Anura; family Hylidae; genus Phyllomedusa; species Phyllomedusa bahiana. The sequence goes on along the minus strand of JAODAL010005528.1, from coordinate 79,458 downwards.
TATCAATTTTTGTGTTACCTTTTTTATAAAAATCTCTTTAACAGCGCATATCGTGGCTACACTTGGCTTTATATTTTCGGTGAGAAGACCGAATGCAAATCGAATCCAAAAACAGCCAGTGTAGGCAGTCAGCCTCTATGTTTAAGACAGGCATGTCCACTTTAAAGTACAGTAATCCCACATATGCAGGTTTTAATAGGATAGCGAGTAAAATGGTTTTAAAGGAGGTTGTCTTCTCCTAGACCCTTTTGGGTTTTCCCGTTTTTATGAAGGGTTTTAATTTTTTAAAACTTGGCCCCCCGGAGGGTTTCCATGGTAGGAGTTTAATTCAAATGTAGGTTATTTGTGCCTTCACCACCATATAGTAAATAATGTTAATTTGTTTAAGCCAGTGTTTGGAGTCTTGGCAACTAGAGAAATGAGCAATAGTAAAGTAGGGTCTACAGATTGATACATCGCGACATGTTGTACAAATTAAAATGTAAGATTTAGGTAACTTTGGTTTGTCTGATGAGATTTGATTTTTTGGAAAAGTGTCCTTACACAAAACCCTTTAACATTTTTAAACGGCCTAAATAAAACATGTCGACTGGTTGCTTAAAACCCCCTCATTTGGGGTTACCTTGGGGGGGCCCACCCACAGCTACTGTACTCTCACAATCCAGCCTTTCTTCGTGAAAAGCAGCCCAAGCCTGCCGTACCCATGTGTCCACCAGGGATTTCTCCTGGTCCCCAGGCCCAATCTGAGCCTGTGTATGATCAAATCATACAGTATTCCTTGCTGGTTCAGTGCCTGGCAGTGTCATACTGAAGTTCTTTTTGACTTTCTGAAGAAATGTGTTCTTCCTCTCTTTGTATAGAACATGTGAGTATCCATAGTAATCACTGCACATGTTGGATTCAATAGAATATCTAGTAGTTGGTTCTAAAGTCAAATAAGACTGTCTGCTAGACCTTCAGAACCCTGATATGTTGGGGGTACATGATTGTTTTTGAGGTGGGCCCACTGGATGACCCTCTGGTGGGCCAAAAAAATACCCCTGAATAAACCATACTTCAATTCAATTTTAAACATGTTTTGTAAGGCCAAAAAAGACAGTGCCACCAGTTCAACCTTTTCTGCCAAAGTTTTGACCCCAGAGGGGAAAAAAAAAAAAACCTTAGGTAGAAGCCATTTCCTCTTTTTGGGGGAAAAGAATTTCCCTTCCCTACTCCAATCTGGCAATCAAATAAATAAACCCTTTTTCACTCTAAAATGCACCAGCCCCTTTTTTTAAACTCTTTTAGTGAATTTATCAAAATTCCTCTGGCAAGAGTTCCACATTCCATTGCCTTACAGTAAAGAATCATTTTCCTATTTCATGAAAAAAACATTCTTTCCCCCAAGACTTGGAGAATCCCCCTTTTTTTTAGACACAGTCCGGGTAAATAGATTTTGGGGGAATCTCTAATTGAACTTTAATATATTTAAACATTTAAAATTATACCCCCCCAAAGCCGCCTTTTCTCTAAATAAATATCCCTAATCTTGCTAATTTCCTGGTATTGCAGTCCATCCAGTCCTTTTATTTTTTTTGTTCCCCCTAGAACCTTTTAAAACTCTACAATGTCTTTCCTGTGCACTGTTCCCAAAACCGTACACCAAAATTCCATGTGTGGTCTAACCAGTATTTTATAAAGGAAAAAATAATGTTTTTCACATGTGGGACTATCCCCTTTTTAAAACACCCCAAATCTTAAATTTCCCTTGCACTCTGTTGACACTGGGTGCTACAGTTTGTTTACTGCCACCACGATTCCCCAAGTCTTCTCCATTCACTTTTTTTCCCATTTTTTTTCTTTTAACAAGCAATCATGAAAGGAATTTTCCCGCCCCAGGGGGCATAACCTAGATTTTTTTCGGTTAAACCCATCTGCTTTTTTTCCCGTCCAACCTCCACTTATCCGATCCCCCCTTTTTAATAAAACATAATCTTCTGTTTGTTTTTTTTACTTTACCAAGCTTAAAATGCGCAATCCATGTGAAAGGTCATTCTGAATATTTAAAGAGGTAGGGCCCCAATACTGACCCCTGTGGTACCCCACAGTAACAGGATCCAGTCTGATATGCACCTTTAAAATACCCCCTTTTTTTCGTCACGAGCCATTTGCAACCCACTTGCACACATTTCCCCCAGTTCCAAGCTTTCCATTTTTACTTACCAATTTTTTAAAAGGGGAACAGTGTCAAATGCTTAGAAAAATCAGATAAAAAACATCCATCCCACAACCCGATCCGTTAGAACAACTTCCCAAAGAAGCGATGAGATAGTTTGGCGGGACCGACCCTTCATAAAACCCATGCGGAACGGCGTTATACATTATTTCAGTGAGATAGTCAGGATAGCATCTCGAAAAACCTTCAAACATTTTACCCACAACAAGGTTAAAACTCCCGGGCCTATATTTCCAGGATCATTTTTGACCCCTTTTAAAATTTTGGGCCCCCAACATTTGCAAAAGCGCAACCTTTGGGAATTCCCCGTTATTAAAACATCCATAAATATTAAAAATAGGGTTTATCTATCACATTACTTATTTTCCCTTAGACACCCCGGGTGTATACTGTCAGGCCTGGGTTTTGTCTATTTTCCGCTACCTAAGGCGGACGCACTTCTTCCTGGGTTTAAAGTTTCATAGTTTGAAAGGCCGAAAAAAGAAAAAGACGTCCACCATTCCCTGCTATGCAAAGGGGTGTTGATCCAGAGGAAGGAAAAAACCCCCATAGGTAAAAGCCAATTGTCCTCATTTTAGGGAAAAATTCCTTCCCGATCCAATCTGGAACAGAAAAATCCCTGGACATTGACCCTTTCCTGAACCCTAGACCCCCAAATAAAAAAAAAAAAATTATTACGCCCGAAATCATCAAAACCCATTTTTGAAACTCGTTGTGAATTCACCATACAATCCCTCTGGCAAGAAATCCATATCTCACCCCCTTTACAGTAAAAAAATCCCTTTCATTTTTTATGTAAAACTTTTGTTCCTCAAACGTAGAGGAAATGCCCCCTTTTTCTATATACAGCCCGGATAAATAAATTTCGGAGAGATCCCCTATATTGACCTTTGATGTTTTTAAACAAATTTATTATTTCCCCCCGAACCCGTCTTTCTCTAAACAAAAACCCTAATCTTCAAACTTTCTGGGTACGAGTCCACCCATCCTTTTTTTTTTTTTTGGTTGCCCCCTTTTGTACCTGTTCAAGCCTACAATGTCTTCCTTTCACTGGTGCCCAAAACTTACACAATATTCCATTTGACAACCAGTGACTTGTAAAGGGAGAAAAAATTTTCTCATCATGTGCCTCTATGCCCCTTTTTAAAACACCCCCTATCCTATTAGCCTTGGCAGCTGCTGCCTGACATTGCGCTACAGTTTAATTTACTGTCCACTAGGGTTCCCCCGTCCTCCCATGTCACTTTTTCCCATTTTTTTCCATTTAACATTAAATCATTAATGGATTTTTTTTTCCCCCCTATCATAACCTTGCATTTGTCGATAAACCCATCTGACATTTCTCGCCCAGCCTCCAACTTACCAATCCTTTGTAATACACATTTTCCCTATTTTTTGATTACTTTACAGAGCTTTTGTATCGTCTGCAAAATCGATATTTTACTGTGAACCCTTTTTAAGAATTTTTAAAAGAAAATATAAAGAGGGTAGGGCCCAATACTGAGCCCTGTGGGACCCCACTATAACAGCGATCCAGTTGATATGAAACCCTTAATTCTAAACCCTTTGTTTTCTATCAGTGAGCCATTGCTTACCCACTTTCCAATTTTCCCCCAGTCCAAGCATTTTATTTTATTTTACCAACCTTTTATGGCCCGTATCAAATGCTTTAGAAAAAACTTTAAATAAACATCCAGTTTCGAGAAACTCCACCAGTCCAGTTTTTCCCCCCTATGTCATATTTTTTCTTTAGCAATAAATAATTCTATTCAATTTATTTGTTTTGAGACTCCTGGCATTGGGCACTGCAAAATTTATAGATTTTTTTTTGGGTTTTTATTCTTTTTTTCCCGTCCTTTTTAAATATTGCTACCCCCCTCCCCCACTCCACCCCCTGATTTATTCCTAATTCCCACTCCCATCTTCCTATCTTGCACATAGTGTAGTTGCCCTCACCCCCATTCCCTGTTTAAAATTCCCCAACTTCCCGGCCATTTTGTCCCCCCAAACAGCTGCCCCCCCCCCATTTAGATGCGGGCCCATCCCAGCAAGGCTTTAGCCAAGACGAAGACCCCAATTCCCCAAAAACCCAAACCCTCTTTCCTACACCAATTTTTTGACCCACTTATTCACCTCTCTAATCTCCCTCTGCCTTCGGGTGGCCCGTGGAACGGGAAAATTTTTCTGAAAATTTAAATTGGAGGTCCTTCCTTGATTTTTTGGTCAAGACCCTGAAATTGTTTTTAAGGACACCCACCTACCTCAATTTTGTCATTGGTGCCAAGGGGGACCATGAAACTGGTTTCCCTCACCCCCCCACCCAGCAACTGTCAGCCCAAAATCCATGAATGTTAACCCGGGCCCCGGGTAAACAACATCTGTCGATGACCTGGTCTTTGTGGAATTGCCCGTCTTTTCCCCTAAAAATGGATCCCAACTACCCCACCTGTCTAGCCCCCTGCACTTCTATTTCCCTCTTACGGGAGCAGACAGGGGTAGTGTCTTGCTGCAGATTGCAATTTCTGAACGACATCCCCCCATCTGCCAAACTTCAAAATTTTTGGGGTGTGCCGATCAACTACCTCCCTGACCCTTTTCCCTCTACTCTTCCTTCTGTTACCCAGCTAGCTGCCTCTTGTCCCTGCACCTCCATGGTGCCATCCTCCCCAGCATCTACTCCTTAAAAGGGGCCTGCCGGGCAGCAAACTCTTTTCCAAGTTGGCAATGGAGCTTGGGCACGCATTCTTTTACTTAGTTTTAAAGGGAATTTGTCACCAATTTTTTTTACTTATTAAATCAAGACTGTATCCAAATTTTTTTCCTCTTTGACGTTTTAAATTTCATTGTAGATTCTCAAATTTTGTTTTCTTTGTGATTATAGAAAAAAATTTTTTGACTGCCTGCTTAAAAAGGCAATCAAGAAAATACTTTACAGCAGCTTCATCACATAGGACCTTCAGACTGACTCACCCATTGACTTCTAAGAAAGTTTTTTTAGCAGCCTGGACCTGGGAAGGATCAGTGGCAGGAAGGGGGGGAGGGTTGGGGGGGAACTGTGCTACTCCTATTGGCGGGATCCTGTTTATCTATACACATTGGTGGGCCCCCTTTTAGTTTGACCCTGCTTTTTCATAATGAGCAACACTGAAAATCTTTCTCTACAAACAAAGTTTAGATATTTTTAGGCCTAGTGGGCAACGTAAAAACTGCAGGACTTAAGAATTGTTAAAAAATATTGACAGTGATATGGAAAATTTAAAAAAAAAAAAAAAAAATCCTAAAAAAAATGTGAGATAAACAATAAGTTTTTAATTTTTTTTGACACATTCCCTTTTACCCCTTCACGACCTTAGGGGGTACCATACTCCAGGGGGTTGGGGGGTTTTACGCACCTGGGCTAGGGTACTCCGAGGGTCGCGCAAACTCTAATGCAGAGTTCGCGCGATCGGCGCGGGTGTCACTGTATATTCTGCTGACATCCCGCAGCTCGGCCCCCCAACCCCCTCGCTCCGGGGAGGCCGGTTTAACCCCTAATTATCGCAATCGGGCGCAAAAACTAAAGGAAAGCAGGAGGGGAAACGCTCCTCCTCGTCCTTGTCGGCGGCAGCACGCACGGTCGGGGGGATCCGGGGAGGGTCCTGCCTTCCTACAGACACAGGAGGGAAAAAGCCTTCCCGTTGTCTGGACGTCACGATCCCCCCGGGGGCCCTGCCCTGGGCATGGCCCGGCATCGTACTGACAGTTGTCCTAGAAACCATCATAGCAACAACATGTACTGATTCCATTGAATGAGAGATCTAAGATCTCTCATTTAAATCCCCTATGGGGAAATTAAAAAAAAAACGTGAAAAAGTTTTAAAAAAAAGTAAAAAAAAGTGAAAACAAGTAAAACACAAAACAACACGAAAAATAAAATAAAATACGTACAAACATAACAAGCCGCCCTGTTCCCTCCACCTTTTAACAAACGCCAATCGCGCCCAAAAAAGATCAAAAATAAATTAAAGTACCCATATTTGGTATCGCCGCGTGCGTAACGACCTGCACTTAAATCTGTCATGTTATTAACCCGTACGTAACGGCGTAAAAAAAAAAAAAAAAAAAATCACAGAATTAAATTATTGTTCATTCCTGCAGGCGACACAAAATGGAATAAAGCTATCAAAAACGTCCTCAGTAACGCCAAAGTTTTACCAATTAAAACGTCAGTTCATCCCGCAAAAAAAAGTCCGCTTATACAGTCCTGTAAATACGGAAAAATAAAAAATATAGCTCGTCAGAAGAAAGCGATGCATAAATATTGTTTTACACAAACCACACTATAAAAACACTTTTTTCTTTTTTTTTTTTAAGTGCTTCAACATAAAAAACTATATAAATATGGTATCTCTCCATAATCGGTAAGCGCCAAAGAGTAAGAGCAACTATCACGAGGATACTTGCACAGGTGAAGAAAATAAAAATTAAAAACACAAAAATGGGGGGGGAGGGGGGGGGGGGGGGGGGGGGGTGGGTGGGTGGGGGGGGGGGAGGGTGGTTTTGGGGAACTACTGGGGGGGGGGGGGGGGGGAGGGGAGTGGATTGCAGTAATTATTATTCTTCTTCCACAACCAGGCCTCCAAAAAAATGGATTTAAAAAAAGCGATCAAAAAAATGTCCTTGAGCACACGCTCGGAGAATTAAAAAGATACCATCCCAATCCAAAACCACCTAACCCCCCTACCCCGTGTTATTTCCACTTAGTCCCACCAACCCAGAACCCAACCATCTAGCTCCAAAGCGCACCGATAAGACTTCCCCAAAACGCACCTAACGATTCACACTCTAATTTATAAACTTTCAGTGGGGGCTAGAGTTAGGATGTAACTTAAGAGACTTTCGTTATCACACACTGGATAAATAGTAAGTCCTTATAGGAAATAAAAGTTGTTCTTTAACTTGTATAGAAAGCATACTACCGCGTCAACCCAAACCATCTACAACAATTTACATTCGATGATACCCACTAAATAACTACCCCAGCTCTTCGACACCACTTCGAAACTACCGTATCTCTCCCCTATACCACACAATGTGTTTACGCATTTCGACCATCAGAACCCGAGTCTTCCCCTAATTCAATCACCCCCCCAACCCCACCTCGCCACCAGGCACCTACCCTACCTCCCAAATAATCCAGATAAATAAATCACTCACCACTTCACAATTTCGCGCACCATAAACCACCCCGAGCGCCTTTATTCAAATTTAGCATACAAAGCAGCGACGACAATTAAATGTGGAACCAATAAAAACTGAATCGAACTCATCCCGCTTTGTGATCCCTATTTGATCTTTCAGCAAATACAAAGTATCACCAATAATTTACACAGCTCTGCACGAATGGGGGTTGGCGGGAAAGGTCAAAAATCCCCTCCTAACAGTTCAATACCTCCTTTCGTCACAATACAACCCACCGCGCACAAAAAAACAACCGAAAACATGCTGACAAAAAATGGTTATTCGACCCACCCTAACCAAAACCCTCTTCCTCGACCTCGCGCGCAGCACAGACTGCCAACGACACCACTTTACCAGATACCAATACCAGCTTATCAAGCCTACCCCGACAACATAGGTCATCATTGGACTCAAGAACCTACTTAACTCCCTCAATAGATGAACCCTCTCCAGTCCACTATCCCCGTCGGTTCTCCATCCTATTAAAATTAGAACTCCGCGTACCACTCATTCCAGCCCCCATCGCATCCCCATTTGGTGAGAAATCTAAGAATAACAACACACAAAGTAAACCGGGTCGCCGACAACCAAATTCCCAATTGCCTTATCAACGATGCTAAAAAAAAACAGAATGGACACCCCAGTTAGTGCCTAAAAATGGATGCAGAATACCAATCGCACTAAATTAGGATCGATCCTGATAGGTGGTATGATAGTGGAGATGACACTAAAATGGGGGAGCGAGCTTCCTGGGAGGATTTCGTGGGACCCCGGCTGTTCGCTTGTGGGGGTGCTACTGAGTGGGGGCTTTGTCAAAATGAGTCGACCCAATAGGTCACTTTTTCGGCCTGCAACCAAAAGAATCCATGTGTACTACAAACAGGAGCCAAATAATAGCTCTAATATCCCCATCGTTTGATGCACACCTTAGTAAAGTATCAACGGGACCGCTCTGCCTGCCATTGTCGCCCACACTAGATACGAGCTTACTAAGAAGATCAGAAATTTAGTATTAATTAAGCCCACATGGAAAATGGTAATGCCGCATGGACGGTGTCTGTTAAAGCTTATGGCGCGACAGATAGGAATTTGCATAAAACCAAATAATTTAAGGTGACAATATAATATATCCAGGATTTAGATTCCTTGTAAATCAAATGCAAATCAGTAAACCACTACAGCACCCCAATTGTCCGCACCAAATTACTATTATACTCCCCCCCCCTCCCCAAACAACCATAAACCTTAACAAGTTCCAAACAACATCACCATCCCCCCCCCAAAGTATTCCCACCCCATACTTTTATAAATGAACACCACTTACCACCCCAGTCGCCAAACCCCAATTCACTACCAAACCTACTCCTTTTCATCATTTTTATAATGTATATTACCCCACATGCATTTTCACAGAAACTAACCTGGTATTAAATTAAGTAATAAGCACCTGTATTGGTGTCCCACAACCTGAAAATTGCGCCTAAAAACAATCATATTGAAAATGAGACCCTCCAGAGACCATTAGAGCAGCACCTAGTATCTGGGGCTAATGGTATGAGAGCCAAATAATGCACTAGAAGGGCCACAAATGGATATCCTAAACACGAGCAGACCTGGGGGAATTGATATGGAAATTTGCATTTTCTGTGCAATACAGATGAAATATCTAAAGAGTATCAAACTTCCTAAATAGTGTTGTAAATTACGTTAAGAGGTCTATTTTTCTCAATGGCGTCATTTATGGGTGTAATCAAACATGCAGGCCCCTTCAAATCCAACGTCAGAACTGGAAGTGGTTCCCAAAAAAAAATGTTTTTTTGCAAATTTTCTTGAAAAATGAGAGAAATTATTACCAAATTTCTAAGCCCTCTCTAATGTCCGTAGAAAAAAAAAAAAAAAAGAAATTTAAAAAATTATGCCACCAATGTGGACCATATGGTAGATGCTATTTAAAAACTATTTTGTGGTGAAAAAATTTTTCTGCTTGCACCAAAAAAATTTTGCAATTTCAAAATTCGCTAATTTTTCCAAATTTTCATGAAATTTTGTATTTTTCACAAACAAAAAAGGATTGTAGGAAAAAAAATTTTCTTACAATTTAAAAGACAAGGGTGTCACGAGAAAAACAATCTCTAACCCGGATATTAAAAGTGTCAAAAAGTTATTTCAATAAATTGACACGTCAGATTTCAAAAATAGGGTGTTTCGGGAAGGTCAACAACGGTGGGCCCCTTAAGGGGGTTAAACCTTTTTTCCAAAGCTGTTTTGCAATGCTGCTGCAAATCCCTCCTTCAGGAAACAAAGAGCCTGGATAGCTCCACACAGGTGCAATTTAAGCTCATGGTTTAACATACCTGTATAAAGGGAGAAACCAAATATTATCTATCACATTGCTCCTTTTAATCATTTTAATAATTACTCGTGGTGTGGTGAAAATTTTAGCTGTTTTTGGTTCAGAAAATTTTTGGAAAAAGGGTAAGGACTCCCCTTTTTAACATGAGTTGATGAGTTTGTAAAGATTGTAAAGGGTTTTCATCATCCCATGCCTTCTCTATTCTTCTTCTTTTGGTTTTTTAGGTGCACACCCTTTCTGTAAATTCGAGCAGGAGGATTAAAAGAAAAGGCTTGACTGCGAACGATGAAAAACCAGCAATGTAGGTTTTCATGTAGATCCATTTTTGGAGTGCATTTTCAGTTTTTTTTTTGCAAAAATATAGGGCCACATGCATGAAAACTGTCTAGGTCTAAAACTCTCTTTGTTGCCCATAGCAACCAATCAGAGCTCCCTTTTCATTTCATATAGTGCTCTGGAAAAATTAAAGCGGCGCTCAAATTTGTTCTATGGGCAACAAAGGGAGTTTTAGACCAGTTTTCATACATGTGGCCCATAGTGTTATCATTTTTAAATTCTAAAAATGTTTGCCGTTTAAATATACATTGTAGCTTCTAATGCAATAGGAAGTGAGGATGTTTAGGAAAAAAGTGCAAATGTAGTCCAAAAGTGACTGAGTTTGCTTTATTCCAAGTGGATCTTTTTTCAGGTATCCAGGGAAACCCGGAAAAACAAATTCCCATGTTTGTTGTAGCCTCATACTTTGAATATCGGAGATGAGTTAATTTTAGCAGAAAAGTGGCCCAAATTTCCCGGGTTTTATCCATTTGATCTACACCACTGTAGTGTTCAAAAACCCCCTTTGGGGGGGGGTGGGATATTTGGGCACGACTACAGGGGGATCAACAGGGATTTTCCCCAAGAAAAAATCTGAGGGGTTTTTTAAATTTTGCATTCATAAAATCCCCCCGATAATGGGTTTTAAAACATATATTTTTGTTCATTTGTAAAGGGGGGAATATTTTGGGTGTAAAAAGTTAAAAGTTTTTTTGCATATTATATTAAAATTAAGGGGAAAAGACCTTTTCTTTTGCCTTTCTTTTTTGAAATGGTTTAAGAAAAAATTTTTGGGTAAAAATCCACAATAAACCTACAAAAAATCCCAAAAGGGGCAGTTTATCAAAAGTTTTCTTACTTTTGACAGTGTAAATTTAACTAGAATTTTTACAAGCCACATTTACATATGTTGATGAATTGGTGCAGGTTAAACTGTCAGTCTAATTTTTGCCCAATTAAGTTGTCTTACTTTCACACCAGAACGCTGACAAAATCGGCACATTTTTTGGTCGATTGAGCCACCCCCCTTTTTCCCCCCGACACCACGCCCTCTTTTATGAGGCCACCCCCCCTTTTTCGGAAAGACCGAAATCCCTGAAAAATTAAAAAACACATAGTAAATGTGGGGAAAAGTGGTTTTGGTCAAAGGGGGGAGATTCTGGCACAATGCTTTGATAAATCTGCCCCACTGTTTTTTGCCCGGGGAAAATGGGGACAAGGGGGAAAGTAGTTCTTCAAAAAAAATCGAAGTTTTTGCCCCGGTAATTACGACCCGTAAGTTTAACATCTGTTATGGGGAAAAATGTTTGAGGGGTTAAGGGACTATTACAGGAAAATGTGGCTAAAACAAAATTTTTAGTGATTTCCCGCTGGTTTTACTAAGGACAGAAGTTGTCAACCAACCTGATCTTTTTTTTTGAAAAGGGGAGAGAAGTCTGGAAAGGGGGGGCAGCGGGATATTTATTTTTTGATTTGCAAAGGCGTTTGACACTGTCCCTCATAACTTTTTTTGGGTAAAATTTAAAAACCATTGGGTTAGAAAACACGTGTTAAGGGGAAATTAAAAACGGGCTATTGGATCTATCAGAAGTGGTGGTAAAGACTCCCACAATGGTGGTCCCCCGGGTTAGAGTGTTGTGGGTGGGCCCCGGGCTCAGTATTAGGTTCTTTAATTTAAAGTTTTAACAATATATAGTGGAGGGATTAATTGAATACGTTTGTACCATATAAAAAAACTAGATCAGGTCTGATGGCCCTGGGGGCAGAAATAAATCTTCACATAGCGATTGGTTTTTTTCTTATGGGTTTTAAAAACTTTCTCAGTGGGAAATTTTCTTAAATCCTTACCTCCCTCCCTTCACCACATTTTTTTCCCACCTTTTGGTTGAACTTGATGGCATATGTCTTTTTTTTTCAACCATACTTTAACTATGTAACCAGCTGGGAAATTTTTTTTCTATGGATGTACAGAAAAACATGTAATTTTCCGAGGATTTTTATGAAAAAACTGTAGCAGTCCCCCAAAAAGAGCCTACCTTGTGGTTTTTTTTAGGGTCATTTTAAAAAAACCCATTTGCATTATTGTATTGAAACCAAAACCCCTGTAGATTTTAGCTCTGTAGGGGTTTTCCATTATGCTTTGCATTTGTTTTAGAAAATTTTCCTGAAACGAAAATTTCCCCAATTTTTTGTACTTAAGGACTTTTAAATTTTCCACCTTTCCCAAACATTGCATTGTCACTGAAAATTTAGATGATCTCTTGTACCTGTGCTGCGTCACACACATTCATTTGGCTTTATTCTGATTTCTGAGTCTTTTTTTTTTTTCCCCCCTTTTTTCGTAGAACCAGACGATGTGTAGAAATGAGGCATATGAGTTGCTTAATTTTTTGAGAGTATGCTTTTAAAATTTTTTGAGATTAAAATTTTTTTTTTTAATCTTGAAATGCTCAGGCACCCTTAGGTACCGGGTAAAGATGCTACTGGTGACATCTGAAACATATCAGATGATGTCTGTAGGTGAAACTTCCTTTTTAACGGGGCAAGTTCAGTTATATGATATGTCATATGGTATGTACGCAGAGAGTCATCTGTGTAGACTGAAACGGCAATTTTGTCCCCAGTACCTAATTCTGAAATACCTTAAGTTGTCACGTGTTCTTCAAATTACATTGTAAACCTATTACTACTTCATTAAGTTGAATATTTCTTGTTTTATATTAATTTACACGTTCCCTTTAAATAGCTGTCATTCATCACGCTACTGCTGCCTTTTTATGTTTCTGGTATCACTGAAGCAGAACTGCTGTTTTCGTAGGAAGGTGCTATTTATAGGCAGCAGTTGAAATTGTGATTTTCTACAGTGTTTTGGTTTATCATCAAGCCACGGATGCCAATATTAGTGATATCAGGTGATGCGTCTCTAATTGCCTGAATAATCAGCGAATGTGCAATGCTGTGTGTTTGTTTTGAACAGAGACCTCGCTGGCAGAAGATGGTTGATTAAGGAAGAATTGGAGAACTTGCTAGTAGAAAGACTGACTGACCAAGACGTAAGTTATGTCATACAGCAAATCAAATCATTTTCATTTGTACTGTATACAAGGATGCCCCATTATAAATTAAAATTACTAAAGGGTATTTATGTATTTAAAAAAGTACAAAATAAACTTTTGACAAGTTATAGTGACATGTGTGAAATTTTGGTCTGTGGGGGTCCTAAGACCCCATCTGATTCCTAAAGCTAAGGGGGAAAAACTTTAAGCCACAGGTGTCAAATTGAGGCCCTCCAGCTGTTGGGAAACTACAACTCCCATCATGCCCACTGTTATGAATTATACAAGTGCATGATGGGAGTTGTCGTTTTCCAAGAGCTGGAGGGCCGCAGTTTGACACCCCTGACTAAGCACTATGCCCCTTCTTTTCTGAGAAGCTCTTCACAGAAAGCCAAGGCTACACTGAAGGGATTCATACAAAGACTATTCATAGCACTTCTGACTCTTCATTATTATGATTGTGGGGTTTTGGCACTTGATCCCCCACAGATTAAAACTTCTGAAATGTCACTATCACTTGTCAAATGTTTTTCAATATCATAGGGGTCCTTTAAAATTGTAAAGTTTCATACTCATTCCTGACTTGACTTTGAGTGCATCTAAAACTCTGGTTTTTAGCCACTCTCTAATATAAAGGTTATATGCCCTTAAATTAAAGTCAGAGTTATTAAAAAATCGGCCCTGTCTTGTGAAGTATGTTAAAATAAAAAAGAGGGTCAAGTCACTAGTTTACACCCCCCCCCCCAATCACCCACATGTCTGTTGCAGCCAATTGCCGACCTACTGTGGTACTGCTGTATATAGGATTTTAATTCATTACCTATTACATCCTGCCTACATGGCAGCTGCGGAAGCCTGCATGAGGCTTCCGGCTGCCAGGGCAATTACGTTGTGGGAGGGTTGTCAGGGGGAAGAGCGGTCTGCAGCACCGTTCTTCGTTCAGCTAGATGGCGAGATCATTGCGGCGTCTAAAGTGTTAACAGCAGGGATGGAGACGGTTCTAGCCCTGCTGTTAGCGCCGGCTATAGCGTACAGCCGCCAGTAGAAGACTGGAGTACAGTGATGCTTCAGGAAACTGGTGGCCGCTGGCTTCCCGCAGCATCACCCCTCTCCAGCCTCCTGTCGGTCTGAAATAGTACATTCAGATTATAAGTCGCACCCCCATTTTTCCCCCAAATTGGGAAGGGAAGAGGAAAGTGCATCTTCTAGTCCGAAAAATACAGGAATTGTATTGGAAGAGACAGGTCGAAGGTATATTTATTGTAACACAATCTAGGAGAAAGATAGGAGCTGGTGCAGGTAATTGGTGCTTAAAAAGAAGTTAGAGGTTTTCAGGTTCAGATTAAAATTATATAGACTACTGGTATCAAAAAACCCAAAAACCTATACTGTCCTTCCTCTGCTTCTGCATTCCAGCACTGGGTCTCCCCGGTCTTCTGTCTAGATTCCGTTCTCTTTCAAACTTGGCATCACCCCTGCAGCTGCTGATTGCCTGCAGCGATCATGTGCCACTCCATGACATCATACCCTTACATTATGTTTAGAGCTGTGCACTTCCAAACAGTGATGTAATATAGGCACGTGCCAGCTGAAGCCAATCTGCACCAGCAGCTGACGTCCCTGCCTGGAAGAGAACATAGAAGACCATGGAGACCCAGCGCTGGAACGGAGGAGTGAAGGAAGGAGAATATAGGTTTTATTTTAATTGGCACCAATGTCCTATTTATTAAAATCCAAGAAAAGCAAAGCAGCCGCCCTCTTTCAAACACTCCCCAAACCAGGTACCTTCACTTCATTTCCCCCGCTCCGTGTTGCTTTTAAACGAAGTAGTTTCTGCGATCCCGCTCGGACAGCTTCCAGGCAAGGCTACGTAATCCAAAATGTAAATCCAAAAGGACACTCCAGCAGGATCGTGCAATCTTCTTTTATTCCTATTTATTAATTTGTATTTGAACTAATCAACCCCTTTAATACACTAATAACCTTTTCGTAGTGTACAATTATTGAGGGCTTACAAGAACATTAAAAAATGCTTTCAAAATTGAGCGTTTTAGTGCAAGGGGATTTTTTATTGATTTTTGTTTGCTTTGTTTATTTTTTGGTTCTCATTTGAGGCTCTGTTCACATCAATCAGAGACTTTTGGAGCCTCTGTCCCTAGTTCCCTAGTGCAATAATGCATCCTGCATTATTGTTAATATCAAAATGACCGACTCCATTATTTTTTGTCATTGTGGGGTGATGATTGTCCAGCGTTCTGTGGCTCAAGCACCACTGTAACAATTTACGTTCTAGTAGAAATCATGACTGTAATATAAACTAAGTCTTATTTAGTTTTATATTATTTCACAGTTTTCTGTACTTTTTCTTTTTTGTATTATTATTATTTGTTCAACGTTAACAGGGAACGCGTTAGGCTATGTCTACACTGCAGTGGACAAAAAAACGACCTGAAAATTAATTACTAAAAACGTTCATGAAACTGAGTTTTCTGTCCACTGTCTGTCAAAAGCAGCTGAAAAAACGTCAGTTTTTTGGCGCGTTTTTTGGAGCGTCTTTTCTCTGCTTTTTAATGTATGCACGTATTAAGCCATTGGATGTAAACTACACCCTACAGGTGGAGTTAACATGCTAAGTAGTCACTTCCTTTAGATCACTGTAGCCATTTTGAGCACATTGTCCTTTGTGTGCAACTACTTTATTAAATTTTGCACCAGATTTTTGCACCAAAATCCACAAAAACCCACATTATCTTTCCATACAGCAAGATAACTGTATTAGCGTCAAAATCTGTAAAGAAAAGGATTTTAGCGGCAAAATCCAAAAAAAAAACACATTATTGCGTCAAATTCCATAAAAACCCCCCACTATTTTTAGTGTCAGAAGCA
Source organism: Phyllomedusa bahiana (assembly GCA_025379985.1). Classification (NCBI taxonomy): domain Eukaryota; kingdom Metazoa; phylum Chordata; class Amphibia; order Anura; family Hylidae; genus Phyllomedusa; species Phyllomedusa bahiana. The sequence continues at coordinate 63,413 of JAODAL010005528.1, read as the reverse complement.
AGATCACTTTATTAGCGCCAAAATTTTTAAAGATATTGATCTTAGCGCCCAAATCCGTAAAAAAAAACGGATTCTGGCGGCAAAATCCTTTAAAAAATTTATTTTTTGGTGTGAAAAGTGAGATAACGTTATTATCGCCAAAATCTGTAAAAATACGAATATTAGCACCAAAATCTATAAAAAAAGGATTCTGGTGTCGAAATCCGTATAAAAAAAATGAATTTTTTGGCTTCAGAAGCGAGATCACTTATTAGCGCCAAAATATGTTCAGTTAAAGGATTTTAGTCCCAAAATCCATAAAAAAACGGATTCAGTGCCAAAATCCGTAAAAAACCGTATTTTCGGCATCAGAAGCAAGATAACTTTATAAGCGCCAATATCTGTAAAGAAAAGTATTTTAGCACCAAAATCCGTAAAAAAAACGGATTCTGGAGCCAAAATCCGTAAAAAAAACGTATTTTTGGCATCAGAAGCGAGAACTTTATTAGCGCCAAAATATGTTCAGTATAGAATTTTAGTGCCAAAATCCGTAAAAAAAAACGGATTCTGGCGCCAAAATCCGTAAAAAAAAAAACGTATTTTTGGCATCAGAAGCGAGAGAACTTTATTAGCGCCAAAATATGTTCAGTACAGGATTTTAGTGCCAAAATCCGTAAAAAAAAAACAAACGGATTCTGGCGCCAAAATCCGTAAAAAAAAAGTATTTTTAGCAAAAAATATATGAATTGCGCAAAAAACGTTCGCGGCCAAAGCTTGATCATTTTATTACAAAAGGTACAAAAAAGGACACATCAGACACTTGTATGCAGATTTGATCAGGTATAACCTTTATTAACACCCACTATAGGTGGGACTTGAGTCTCCTGGGAAGGTTTTCATTGAAAAATCGCGGCAGAAAACGCACCAAAAGACGTCCAGCGCTTTACATAGACTCCTGTAGTCAATTTTCTGCCCGGCTCTGGCGTTTTTTAGAGCATGTTGCAAAATACAACCAGTAAAAAAAACGAGCAGAAAAAAGAAGCTCAGTGCAGACAGCAGCACGTTTTTACAATAGAGTCTATGGGAGATTTATTACAGTCGTTTTTCCAGCGTTTTTAGAAAACGAAAAACGCTGAAAAAAACGGACGTTTTTCTGTGCAGTGTAGACAGAGCCTTTGTGTTCTCTGCTCTCCCCTTACATAATTCACTGATTAGATATCCAGTGGTAAAAGCCTAGTAAAGTTAAGCCCTCCTGATTACCAGGTGGATACTAAAATGGATATTTTAGGAAGCAATATATTTTTGCATCTTCAACTAGACAAATTTTGCAGGGTGTTCATACCAGTTAGAACCTTGCCATGATGGGATCTGCTAGCAGCAGTTAGCATGCCTGTGGACGGTTTCCAGATAGCAACAGATATTTTTTCCTATACACCTCAAAGTATAAACAAGCGCCAAAAATGACTTTATACTCCAAGATGCCAGTTTGTTATTAAATTGTGTACTTTTTATAAAATTTTTCATTAACATTTTTTTACATACATTCTCCAACTTTTATCCCACTCCTGTACCCATCCCCCTTCCCTTCTCTGTACAAGTAGAGAAAAATGTACCATTACACTTGTCACAATATACTTATCTATTATGCACTTCGGATTTTATAGATACAAATATGCAAAAATATTGCAATCCCTCATAGTGTCACATATTAACTACAGGACGGCAGATTTTACCTTTAGTGAATTTTCTGGCGCCTATAGTGTAACACAGCATTTTACTTTTATCATACATAATTCAGTTATAAGGCATACTGTTCCCATTTGTTCATTTTCATCAGGCTTCAGTTACTATTGGACAGTTAAAAAAATAAATAAATAAATAAAAATATGGCATTCTGCATTGTATACAGCAAATGTGATTGACCTATTATAAGTAAATGGAGAATTTGGGTGAGAGTGATGGACTCGTCAAAAAGATCATAATGGATCTGTCATGTAAATTAGGACTCCTGTAAAAACTCCTGTGGAAATAGAGCCTTATTAGAGATGGGCGAATTTCTCAAAATTCGGTTCGCTCACTTCGCCGAATTTCCCGACAAAAAATAAATTTGTTCCGAAAACTTCGTACGAATGCCGTTAAAAAAATCTATTTCCCAAGGCTGCACAGAGCCCTGCAGGGTGCTGTAGAACGTTGTGCCATGCTTAAATATGCAGAGGGAGCTTGGAGTTTTGGTCATCATACAATGTTGTTTTTAGTATGACACGCAGATGACTGCCAGCCGCTCTTAAAATCAGGCCTTCACTCTAAAATTCCCTGGCACTTAAGAGTGCAAAACTGACCAAGAAACTGAAGGGGGAATGTACCTGATAAAGTCATGGCAGCGACAGCTGGAAAAAAACAAGCGGCAGTCTCGGTGGCAACATCCAGTGACAGAGTGGAGGGTGAGACGCAGCAGCCACAGCAAGGCATCGAGGTCAAAGTAGCACAATGACATTCTGGATATGGCAAAAAATGGAGTAGGCCACAGATGTGGCACTATGACAGAGAAGTGGAGTCCACCGCAGCAACACAAGAGGACCATACCGTGCACAATCACATTCTGGAGGTGGCAAAAAAACAGGAGTAGCCATAGAGTGGCACAATGACCAGAGAGTGAGGTGAACGGCGGCAGCATCAAGAGGGTCCAGACAGAGGCAGCAATGACATACTGGAGGTGGCAAAAACAGGAATAGTCCACAGAGTGGCAGCAATGACAGCAGTAGTCTAGGTCATGGCACAGCCACACAGCATCATGAGGTCAGAAAGGTGGCACAATCACAATTCTGTAGGAGTGGCAAAAACAGGCATAGGCCACAGAGTGGGCACAGTGACACAGTGTGTCTAGGTCACGGCAGCAGCCACAGCAAGCAGCATTGAGGTCAGCACAGTGGGCACAATCACCTTCTGGAGGTGCAAAAACTGAGTAGGCCAAAATGGCACATGACAGAGATGTGAGGTGACGGCGGCAGGAGAAACACATAAGGTCAGAGAGTGCACAATGACACAGTGTGGAGGTCACGGCAGCAGCCACAGCCGCAACATGTCAGACAGTGGCACAAAATGACAAGTGTGCGGTTGGTGTGTCACTTCAAGTCCCTGGTAAAGATTGTTGGTGGCGATGAGAAACTGTCAGCAGAATGTGTGGCATCAGCTTGTGGCGGCACTCAGAATAGTGGCTGAGGCAGTATTTTGAACCCAGACTCATTTCTCACAGTTTTGGGTGAGGGGTCATAGGTCTTGATGTAGTCTGACGGCCAAAGCATATTGGGTGTTGTGGAAATCCTAGGCCGATCCACGTCTGATTTCATCTTGACAAAGGTTTATCAGAGTTCGTTCCACATATTCCCGTGGACAAGCGGGTCTCCATGGGGTAACGAATTGCCCCTCCGCACTGAACACCCGCTCTGATGCCACACTCAGCTGAGGCCGGGCAGGACAGCTTCTTTCTCCAAACTGCAAACTCGGCACGTTTTGCGGCCACACACATTCCAGTTTGGCTGCCCAGGTAAGTCCAGCGGATCTTCAAACAGGGTGGCAAGTGCTGTGCATGTAGGCCACCACCACCGTTTAGGTATTCAGGGTCTGCACCAGGTCCTGGCTGCTGCTGCTTGCGAGTGCCCCTCCTCACTAGGCGGGTTGAAGAAGCTGCTCATCCAAGTGACCCATGACTCCAGACTTAGGTTACTACTGATGGTAGCTGGTACTGCTACCTACCCCCCCACCTTCCCCCACAGGCCGCGGCAGTAGTATGTGAGCGCTGAAGAACCCCCCGGTCAGACCTGTCAAGAGGGACGATGCGCACATAGCACGGGACGAACAGACTAGGAGGCTTTCCCTATATGTATTTGAGTTTGTCCTCCCTCTCATAAGGCTGGGAAAAAGGCTCCCATTTTGACTTCGGTAGCGAGGTCCAATAGGTTGGAGAGCCAGAAGTCATCCCTCTGCCGATGCGTGACTATATGACTGTTCACTACCAGGCAAATCAGCATGTGCGGCCATCTGCACAAGTGACTCCGAGGGGCTCCCTGCCTCCATCTCCACTGTATACTGCCCACGGAGCTTGCGGGTCATCTGCCTCGTCTTCCTCATCTCCATCTATCTCCTCCAAGCGCCTCCTTCCCCTCACTTTCACCTGGTAGAAAATCCCACCACATTTTCACAATACAATGCTTCTGCTTTACAATGTCCTCCTCCATTTCAGTCCCCACCGACTCAATGTGGACCGCGAGATGTAAGGTCGCCACGTCCCAGACCTCCTGCCCAGACAGATTTTTCCAGCAATCTGTTCCAGGACAACCGAAGCAGTGAATGATGTTATTCATCCCGTAGTCCTGGCAACTGACAATAATGTGGGCCTCCTCAAATGGCTCAACAAACGGCAAGGTGTCACGCATGAGCTGCCACTGGTGACATCCAAAGTTACACAGGGGAGTACTCCTGTCCGCCTGGATCATCAAAAAACATTAATGGCCTTTCTCTGCTTCATCACAGACGGTCCCAACATGTGCAGCTAGAATTCCAACGGGTGTCAACATCGCATATCTAGGAGTTGGGGGAGAGGGCCGTTCTGGCCGCAGCAATCGAGAGGGTGTTCCTGGCTTTGGTAGAATGGATGAAGTGCATGCACAGGTTCCTGCCAATTCAGAATCTTCTGAAGATCGGTGAGGAAAGAAGACTATCAGGAACCTTTTCACACCAGAATTGAACACGTGCGCCATGCAGGGCGCGTGGAACCCTCCCCACCTCCGTGCACGCGACACCATGTTACTCCATTGTCCGTCCACCCATGGTTTCCGATTTGCAAGTTAGCGCAGAGAAAGCCACACACTCCAATTTCTGCTGCATTACGCGTAGCCAGTTCCGCCCCTGTGTGACTTTGTTCGCCGAGGCAAGCCAGGGTAGAACTGGTGACACCGCTTGTTGCCCTACACATGTTGGTATGATGGAGCAGTACTGTGGAGGCTGAGAGGGTGGTGGTGGTTGTTGAGGAGAGGCAGACCATTGGCGCAGGAAGCCTCAGTTTGACAACGTGGAGTGAGCAAAGCGGCGTTTCCTGTCCAATTGTTGGTGTGTCCCCTGGGCCGGAAGCACTTCAACCAGTGTGCCGTAAGGACATGTACTGGCCCCTTGCCCGTAGTTACAGCTCCTGACTCCTCGGCTCAGGCCATGCACCTTGGAAACAAACCGATAACTCAAGATGGCCCACCTTCTGACTCTAATATTTAAGAGTGCTGGTACTGACTTTCGCTTTTTGGAAAATAAATTACGCTTGGAACTCCTCCATCTCAGCTCGGCACAACCATTAGTTTCTCTGAACCAGCGGCGGGCGGGGGGGTGCGAGAGTCCACCATTGGAAAGGGAGTGGACTGCAGTACCAACAACATGGGACAGGAGCACGTCAGCTCGCTGCAGCACCTTAGGATGAGTTGGACGCATACTGTTGTCTCTTCTGCAATCGCCTCGCTGGAACGATCACGTTTGGCCCCAATTGAGTAGCGATGAGCAAGAGCATCTGGACCGGGAGATGAGTCAAAGAGAAAACCCTTCCCTTCTACAGAGGTGGTGAGCCTTGACTGGCTGCAATGTCATGGCATGCGTCCACTGGGCTCTGCTGCGCTGCTGTTGCGTGCGGCGGCAAGAAATGGACCACACATCTGAGGCCCGCGTTTATCTCCCGGGGCCACCGGATGGTGACGCTCCCTGTGTTACGCAGGGCCGGGGTTTCCCAACTTTTGGCCCCCTGGCCACGCTTCATTTTTCTCCCCAAAAGTTTTACTAAACCCAGATTCGGCCCCGGGGGTGTCTTAGCAAAAAAACTCCCAAACCCCGCCGAGTATGGGGTTTTTTTACCCCCCAAACGTCCGCACTGAGTGACTACTACCGGGCCCGTTTGCCCCCCGTGGGCCCCCTGTGCCCTCCCTTTCCCTTTGGCCCGGCGAAGGGTTTTTTTTTAACCCCGTGGCCGCTTGGCCCCCCGACCTCACACTGCGCTACCCCTGCTGCTCCCCCGGCCCACATGACCCACTTGCTGGCTGCGCGCTGCCTAAACGCCCCAAGCTCCCGCCCCTTTTCCCCTGACGATGAAAAAACCCCTTGCCCCCCCCCCGGCTCCCAGTGGGGGCCCGGCAAAACCTCATCATTTGTGTTTCACCGTCACGGGCTGTTCCTTATCCCCGGGTTTTTGGGTTTTGCAAGGCTAAACCCTAAAGCCCATGACCTCCCTTTCCCACCCCAAAATCTATTTTTTGGGCCGCCTACGGGCCAAAAACAGGCGTTTTGGGCCCCCATTTCTTCGCCCCAAAGGGAGTGCGATGCCTTCCTCAAAAAGTTCATCCCCCTTTATATGGGGGCTGGGGGCCCGGGGACCAAAATATTTAGTTTCCCTGGTGAGGGAACGGGATGGGACAGTGGGGGTTTTAAAGGAATGGGGGAGGGCCGCTGACCCGCCCCCCCGGGGCCAGGCTAAAAAGGGGGTTGTGGCTGACTTTCCCCCCGACTTTTGTCTGGGGTTGTCAGATGCATCTGGGACCCAAGGGGGATGCCCTGGGTCAACCAATCAAAAACCCCTTTGGGGTTGCTAGTCAGCACAGGGCCCGGGGCTAGTTTGAAAAGGGGCCCTTGGGTGGTTCAACGGAGGTAAACCCCTTTCCTGCGACGTCCCCTTGCTATGCGGGCGCCCTGGGCCTGCTCCAGAATGTTTTTTCCCTCTCCCCACTCGAAGGTGAAGGCCTGCCACCTCCCCCGCCCTGATTACTGTTTGTTCTAAAATGTACAGACCCTTTTTTGATAAAGATATCTGTATAGGGAAAAATACACACCCTTGTATTTGACTCCAAATAAACCCCCACTAAAAAAGTTTGGGGAAACCCCTTTGGATAAAAATTCGCCTCACAAATGGGTGGGAAAAATTTGACTTGAAAGGTTCCGTTTAAAAACTCTGTGAAATTTTACTGAAAAAAAGCAAAAACAGGCTTAAATTAACCTTGGATATGAATTAAGGCCCACAGAATTTCTTCTGTGGCGGTGAAAAAAAAAGTTTTTTTTTACTGAGTACAACTGCAGAAAAAGCCTTTAAATTTAAACCCCCGGGTTTTAAATTTTCGCAAAAAAATTGGGCAAACCCAAAAAAATTTTAAGAGCCTTTGTAAGGGTGTTTTCCCTGGCGTGTTTTTTTTACGCTACACCAAAAAGAGAAAAAAATTGTTAAAATTTAAACCCCTTTGCTTTTTGAAGTATGCTACAGGGAAAAAAGTTAAATTTTTTGGGGGTGCAAGCGGTTTTTTTTAGTTCCCACACTGGGAAAAAAAACGCTAAAAATTTAAAAACCCCGGTGTTTAAAATTTCGCCCCAAAAAATTGGGGCAACCACAAATTTCAAGCTTTTTAGCGTTTACAATGGCGTGTTTTTTTTCGCTAAAACAACCCAAAAGGGAAAAAAAATTGTAATTTAAAAATTCGCTTGTGAATTATGCACGGAAAAAAATTTTTTTTTGGCGGGGAAAAAGGGCGGTTTCTTTTTTGTGGAACCCCCAACACAGAACAACGGGTTAATTAACCCCCCGGAAAGTAAAATTTTCGCAAAAAAATTTTAGCAGCCAAAAATGAAGTGGGATTTTTATTGTTAAAAAACCGTTTTTTAAATGAATACAAAAGGAACAGGGTTGGATCACCCCTTTGGGTATTTTTAAAGTGCTGTTTAGCAGATTAAACATTAAAATGAATATTCAGTGCAAAAATGGAGGCACAGGGACTTCAATTCCAAAACACCCCCAAAATCAGAAAAAAGAAAGTTTAAAAAAAGTAGTCCCCTGAGACAAGCTGAGACAACCCCCCAAAAAAACGCTGTTTAAAAACAGTTCTTCTAAAGCTACTAAAAAGCAGCCGCGGCCCCGACCTTCCCTAATCAGGCAGTGAAGGGGGGTAATTTTAGCTCCCAGCGTCCGCCCCCGGACTTATTTTAGTGCGGGGACGTCACAGAATCCCGCCGGGGCTCTGATTGGGTTCATCTCTGCCCCATGTCATTTCAGGCTTTGCCCTTTTTCCTCCCCCGAGTGCTTTGCCCCCTGTAACGCCATGTGCTCACAAACCAATTTTTTTCAATCAAAAGCCACTTCGTTCCCCCCCGAAATTCCCCCCAAAACTTTGACTTTGTTTTAGAACAGAAAATTTTTTCCCGAAAAATTTTAAACGAATTTCCCCTTCGTTAAAATCAATTCGCCCAACTTTTAAGCCTTTTCAAAAAATGCCGAAATCTGTGAGCAGCCCCCCCAATAATAGACAAAAAATTGTCTTTCAAAAGTCAATTTTGTTTTTTTTGGGCCCCTGAAAAATCAGGTTTTTTTTTTGGGGTTTGAAATTTGGGAGAAAAAAGTTAATTGGTTTCCCCCTTTTAGGGATAAAAATGAGTAAAAATTTCAAAAGCAAAAAGGGCTAGAAAGTTGTGCCATATAATGCTCTTGAATTTTCTTTTTAATCTTTTTAAAAAAGGAAAAAATAGACAAAATGGGTTTTTTTACACGACCCGAATTAGTAGTACAATATTAAAATTTTTTGATTTTTTTGTTAAAGTGTTTAGAAAGGGTAATTTTTTAAAAAAATATTTTTTGGGACAGCAAAACATGTTTAGATAATCAGCTTTAACGTTCATTGGGATCTGTTGCAGACTGATGCTCTCATATGTCACCTGCAGAGCTTTTGGGCTAGACCCCTGCTTTTAGTTAAGATCACAAGCTGTGAACTGCTGGACTTATTCCTGTTGTGAAAAAGATAGAGGCGGCAGCTCAAAGTGAACACTTATTGGAACGAAATGCCACCCATGGGGAAAGTAAATCTAGGGAAGTGTTCTTTTTTTAAAAAAAACAATCATTCTCAGGTGCCCACTCTTCTCTTAAGGGTGCTTTCACACAGTGCATTTTTGGTGCGTTTTTTCCCCAGAAGTGCACAGCATCAATTGGTGTGCATTTTTGCAAAAAAAAGTCACCAAAAAACACACACTGTGAAAGCACCCTTAGGGTGAATTCACACGGGCTTTGCGGGGTATACAGCGCTTAAGTTCACGTACATAAAGCCGGGTTTTTAGAGGTACCCCTGGCCAGGTGTACTTCAAAAAAACCTCTGTGTGGCTCCATAGACTTTCCCCTTTTTTCCCCTCGGGGAAAATGGCCGTAAACATAGTTTAATAAGACATGTATTACCATATTTACGGGCTGTACTTCAGAAGTATTACGGCGCAGTTAGGACCCGAAGTACAGGCCACAAAGACGCCGTGTGAACATACCCTTTCTCTTCCCTAGGAATAGTAAAAACTGTTTTTGAACTGTGGATGCTTGTTTCCTTATTGTCCCCTATTTTAAAAAAAAAATTTTTAAAAACAGGGCTGATTCTACACGTAAAACAAAATTTTTTCACCACTTCCTCTTTCATGTCCACCGGGTAGCTTTTTGAAGGAAGTCATGTGTGTGTTGGGAGCTGGCTTGGGGGGTACATAAGGTGTGCAATAGGCTGTCTGCACATATATCGCTTTTTACCATCATATAGGTAAAAGAGGTGACCTATCACAGTTGCAATTATTTTTAATTATTGGTTTTCAGGCCAACAGTGACCAACTATAATTTCTGAAACTATACTTTGTGAACTGTTCATGTGCTGCTGTGATGAAAGTGTAGCATGAGTGGACACCTGGCACCTTTATGAATAAGAGACATGGAAACTGCAGAGCACCATATGTCATTGATATGAGAGGTGAACATTGGCTTGTTATGTGGACAAGGGCAGACTGATGCTATACTGGAGCAGCTCACTGCCAAAATGGGGGCTACCAGACATGTCTAAAACAGTATATTGAATCGTACTGCGCATGGGACTCCAATGCAGATGGATGGTCACTGCACCTCTGCTAATGGCGTTGCATGGGCAGAAAAGGCTTCAGTTTTATGGGAGTGTCCGAATTGGAAAAAGATCACATTCTCCAATGAGTCACATATTCTGCTTCATCAAACAGATGAACATTAGCGTGTCAGAACAAACACCTTGCAATTATTGCTGAAAGAACACAGGGTGGTGGCGGCAGCTTTATGGTCTCAGGATTTTTTTATGTTGCATTCTCTAGTCCCAATTATAGTTCAAACCAGAAGTTTACATACACTATATAAGAATACACATATGCATGTTTTTCTCACTATCTGACATGAAATCAGAATAAACATTACCCGTTTTAGGTCAATTGGGAACCAAAATTATTTATATTTGCCAAATGCCAGAATAATGAGAGAGAGAGAATTTAAGGCATTTTTATTACTTTCTGCAAAGTCAAAAGTTTTACATATACTAGGATTACTGTGCCTGTGAACAATTTGGGACAGCCCATATGATGATGTCATGTCTTTGGAAGCTTCTGATAGGTTTATTGCCAATGTCTGAGTTAATATAAGACACAGCTGTGGAAGTATTTTATTTAATGCACACCAGAAACACACTGCTTCTGTGTGTAGCAATATGGGAAAGTCTAAAGAAATCAGCTAAGATATCAGGAAGAGAATAATGGACTTGCACAATTCTCGATCATCTTTGGGTACAATTACAGATACCTGAAGGTGCCTCGTTCAACTGTGCAAACAATTATATACAAGTACAGACAAGATGGGAATGTCCAGCCACCATACCACTCGGGACGGGTTCTGTCTCTCAGAGATGAACATGCTTTGGTCCGACAAATAAATATCAACCCAAGAACAACAGCAATAGAACTTGTGAAAAAGCTGGTAAGATTATGTCATCATTCACAGTGAAACAAGTATTTTATCAACATGGCTGAAAGGCCACTCTGTCAGGAAGAAGCCATTACTCCAAAAGAAGCATATCAAAGCCAGATTAATGTTTGCAAATGTACACAGGAACAAAGACCTACATTTTTGGAGACATGTCCTGTGGTCTGACAAAACTAAAATTTAACTGTTTGGCCATAATGACCATCTTTGTTTGGAGTAAAAAGGGGGGAGCTTGGAAGCCTAAGAACGGCATCCAAACTGTGAAACACGGGGGTGGCAGCATCATGATATGGGTTGTTTTGCTGCAGGAGGGACTGGTGCACTTCACAAAATAGATGGCATCATGAGCAAAGATTATGTGGCAATACTGAAGCAACATCTCAAGACATCAGCCAGGAAGTTAAAGAAATGGGTCTTCCAAATGGACAATGACCCGAAGCATACTGACAAATTGGTTACAAAGTGGCTTAAGGATAACCAAGTCAATGTTTTGGATTGGCCATCACAAAGCCCTGATCTCAATCCTATTGAAAATTTATGGGCAAAGCTGAAAAGGCAGGTGCGAGCAAGGCGACCAACAAACATGGCTCAGTTACACCAGTTCTGTCAGGAGGAATGGACCAAAATTCCTACCAACTATTGTGAGAAGCTTGTGGAAGGATATCCAAAACATTTGACCCAAATCATACAGTTTAAGGGCAATGCTACCAAATACTAATGAAATGTACGTAAATGTTTGACTTTGCAGAAAGTAATAAAAATACCTTAAAAATCCTCTCCCTCATTGGCATTTGGCAAATATAACAATTTTTGGAAATCCTAATTAACCTATAACAGGTAAAGTTTATTCTGATTTCATGTCAGGTAGTGGGAAAAACATGCATATGTGTCTTTTTATATAGTGTATGTAAACTTCTGGTTTCGATTGTATCAACATATTTAGAGAGGGATATATCTCATACTAAGGACCATATACATATGAAGATATCAGAAAAACAAGCAAAAATGTAAAAAAAAGTGAGATAAATTTAAGTCATAAACTTACAAATCGCACCAAGAAAGCTATAAAAAAAAAAAAAAAAACCTTAAATACAGGGTTACAAAAACAAACATATTGGGGTAATACAATAATAAGAACCCCAATATAAGTGCAACAACCTGGACATGTCACAGTTACAGAGGAGCAAAGTATAGAAAACAAGTAGTAAAGAATACAAAAAGAGTTATTTCAAAAGATAAGTGTGAGAGAGAAAAAAAACGGAAATAAATCCTAGTATTAGCATTGGACTTCCCCTGGTTGGCAGAGGATTGCCTTCTCCAATGATTTGCGTTTTCTGCTTCATCAAACAGATGGACATTGGCGTGTCTGGCAAAAAAAATATCTAAGAACAAACACCCTGCAATTATTGTTGGAAGAGCACAAGCTGGTGGCGGCAGCTTTATGAATTTTTTGTTCCATTTACTCATATGGAAGGCACTCTCAACTGATTTGGGTATAAGTCCATCTTGGAAAATCACATACACTCATACATGCTGATTGTCTTCCCTGAGGCACATAGGATCTTCCAGCAAGACAATATGTCACATGGCTAGAAATTTCCAACATTGGTTGGAAGAGCATGGCCAAGACTTTCATGTACTACCGTGGCCCCTAATCCTTCAGACTTGCACCCAATTAAGATCTGTGGGACCCAATCGCTCGGAATCCTCTTCCACGCACCCTCCAGCAGCTGTTGGTGCACTGCAGTCTGTCTGGCATCAGATACTTGTCACAATCTACTAGGACCTTATTGAGTCACTCCCAGCCGGTCTAGCTGCTGTGCGTACCGCACACACCGAAACTAAATACGACATAACTCCCCTATATGAATTCAGCATCAATATTTTAGAAGAGTGATCTGTTATTTTACATGGGGAAACAAACATGTATTTGACTGCAATTTCAATAGCTATCGAAAGATGAAGGCGGAATTGCCGTCCTTAATCCAGCCATTACTGTCCCATTTCTGGTCACTGAGTTTAAATAGGAATTCACCGAGGTTTCAGCGTCGGATTCCATGATAACATCCTTGTGTAATCCAACTGCCATTAATTTGAATAGGCAGTCCACGCTGTAGTTCACACTGTTGTGGCACAAAAAGAATAGACATGTCCATACTTTAGAGCGGATCCCAGGATTCTGCTCCAGCAGGAGGGACATGGGCTAGCTCCATGAAATAGGGTCAACCCCTGTCCAAAGCAAAGGCAAATACCACCTCTGTGAAAAAAATAAATCCTCAGCAGAAATCCAAGGTATCGTCTTGGATTTCTTTTGAGAATTACATGTCGGATTTTTCCAAATGTCTGATGTGTGAAATTATCCATATATGAAATCCATGTATCGATATTCCCAGTATTTTGTTGGATTTGTTGGGGGAGAGATGGGATGATTTGGGGATCATTTTAATCTTATTATGTTGGAAACGTCATTATGTTTAATGTCTATCATTATGTTGTAATTCTGTAACCGTCAAATAAAAAATATTTGAATTAAAAAAAAATATATATATTTATTTTTTAATTGAAATATTATTTATTAAAATCGGCTATATATATATATACTCATCCTATTCTGGAAAAGTGTTAACTTTGATCGGATATATATTTATATATATATATAATATATATATATATATATATATTATATATATACTATAATATATATATATATATATATATATACATACACACTCACCGCCATTTATTAGGTTACCATGCTAGTAACGGGTTGGAACCCCTTTTGCTTCAGAACTGCCTCAATTCTTCGTGGCATAGATTCAACAGGTGTTGCAACGATGCTCAATTGGTACCAAGGGGCCCAAAGAGTGGCAGAAAATATTCCCCACACCATGACACCAACCACCAGCTGAACCGTTGATACAAGCAGGATGGATCCATGCTTTCATGTTGTTGCGCCAAATTCTGACCCTACCATCGAATGTCGCAGCAGAATCGAGACTCATCAGACCAGGCAACGTTTTTCCAATCTTCTATGTCCAATTTCGATGAGCTTGGGCAAATTGGAGCTCAGTTTCCTGTTCTTAGCTGAAAGGAGTGGCACCGTGTGTCTTCTGCTGCTGTAGCCCATCTGCCTCAAAGTTACGCCGTACTTGCGTTCAGAGATGCTCTCTGCCTACCTATATTATATATATATATATATATATATATAGAATAAAAAAAAAAAAGCATAGGCAGTTTTAATTTCCTTGTTCGTCTATGTTAACTGCATTTTGGCAACATAAGTTCCCATAATAACAACCACCTTCCCGTCAAAAAGAAACTTAATTGTTCAAAGAGATTAAAGTCTAATAAGGTCTTAAAGGTGGTGAAATTTCATAAACGCCATTTGCAGAAAGTGCCAAAAGAAAATGCAAATCAGCTGGCAAGTGGAAAGAAATTCTTGAAGGCTCATATAATTTGCAGAGGTTTGTGACAAGATTCCTTCAATTACAAATGAGTAGCTTAAAACTGCTTTGATTCATTGTTGTCTGGAAAACAGGTCCCAGGGATTTTGTGGAGCATAGAAATGTATTGTCTCACACTGTTTGAAAATGAACATCCATATGCCAAGTGTCAATCTGACAGGGAATGTCAATGAGAGTCCTGCTTTGCCAAGCTTCAGCCTAGAACTATAGCACAGGCAATTACACTGACACCTCCTAATGAGTTTTTGTTTGCCTGCAGTACCTGTATTTTTTTACAAACGATGGAACGCTTGGTGAGCCTGCCACACAGCAGCATTGAGGAGGACTATATACTGAGATACTCCAAGAACCTTGAAATCCTGTCCAAAAAGCAGGTGGTTAGTCCTCTGCAGTATGATGAGAATGGAGTAGCATTCAGCACAGGGGAAGGTAACTACATCACCAAATATATTGAACAGTTCTTTTTTGGGGTTGTGATATTCTGTCTTTTTATCGTGACTATCCATATGACAACTCATTTTGAAATAAGATGAATTCACAGTTCATGGATTTGATAATTGGCAGTACAGTGCAGGTTGATAAGGGGTTGAAGCAGAAAAAAAGTGTGTTTCAGAGCAAACGGGGGGTTTTCAAATTAGGTCAGCTGTACATTGGATTTCCAGCGGATCTTCATATCACTTTTTGCAATGCACAGAATAAAATGTATAACAAAATCCAAATGTAACTCTTGCAGCAAAATGTGCAGCAGTAAAAGTCAACCAGGTGTGGCCTTAAAGGGGTTGTCTCACTACAAGGATTGCTTTTTATGTTAAAGATCTTGTAAAAACAAGTCCGTTTGCAATATATATCCATTATCAGTGTCCTACCTATTCTGAGATATCCCCTCTTGTATTTGCTGCATCAGCTCCTCAGGTCACTATAGCTACCAACCTGGCATCTACTGCAGTCTTGTAGAAGCCAGTAAACCAGCCTTTGAATTCAAAAGGAAACCAAGAAAACAGGACTGAGGTAAGATGAATCGGTGTAGTGAGACAACCCCTTTAAACTCTTTGTTTTCACATTGGCCACTAGAACAATATGGTGCCACTTAATGTTTTTTACTTCATAATTTTTAGTTTTGCTGTGGAGGCTTAAATCGGTGTTTTTACCACATATACAGTAGTTTTTATTTACTTTTGCCTACATATTTAAAGCCAGTTACCAAATACATTGCTGTTCTGATTCTGCTTCATTTTAACTTAGAGCAGTTCTGATCTCCTGCTTGTGTACTCAAGCTTCTCTAGATTACTTACCATGTCTGTGGTCTAACAAGTTGCTGATAAGTCTCCTGCTTCATCAGCGGCACAGGAGCTGGTTTATCTTTCTTAATGACAAATTTTAAGCCTCTAGAGCTCTGTAGTTTATAAAAGCTTTCTATTACCAATGTCCCGCTAACAAACTCCACTAGGAATAGCGGAGCTGTAGAACCGCCTACAACCAGGAAGTGTGAGCTTGAAGCTGGGTGTGAAGAACAGGCTCCGTTAAACAGCTTGATTAGAATCAGAATGGTCATCCAAGGGGCAGAGGCTTTTTTTTATACAGAATTATCGATTTATAAAGCTACTCACTAGCCAGATGTAACGCTGTAGTTTAATGTGATTAATTAACAAAAAATTACAGATCAACCCCATCTATTTTTCAGTTTTACTGTAGCCTTTCACCATTGACTTTACCACTGGCCCCTGTTTAAGACCTTTATTTTACCAATGTATTTAATTTTTAGATCGTTACTAAAATTGTATGTGTAGGCCTGCTTTTTTGCATGGTTACACTGCAGGTGAATTTAAATATTTGCTGGACCACACCGCTTTTTAATCATTATTATTTTTTTTTACATTTGTATCTGATAAATAGTTTGATGAATCTCTATTCCATATAGTGATCCCTGACTCTTATAGCGTGCTTTTGACAAACTTCTGACATATCAATGATATATCGAAAGTTTTGATCGGCAGGAGTCCTTGTACTAAGAGATCCACTGATCAAGAAAACAAAGAAGAAGATGTTCCCAGCTGAGTGCTAGAACCCTTTTTCTCTGATCAGCTCTTCTCAGAACCAAGTGGATGATGTACAGATTTATAAAAAGTCTTTCTGTGAATACATAACCCTGCATGGATTTCCAAGGGTAACTAAGCAGCAATGGCAGAGAGGTGTGCACAGGAGACAGCTTCTACCTCTTTGTTTAAGCAGTTGGCAAGGGGGGTCTTGGCATCCGTACCCACAGCTATGAAAACTTTTAAACTGTCGCTCTGACATGTTAGAAGTTTGTCAAAATGATAGATACCCTTTAAGCACATGATGGTAACACCTGGAGCAAAATGTGCGTATCTGGACTTGGGAGTATTCCCATCTTAGACATGTATAATATCTTCACAAGAAATATTTATAAAATGCCTCACTTTATGGGTTCTCTGCTCAAAACGCATCCCCGACTCCGACCTTCCTAGTGAGACAGCTGCTAGCCAGAGCATTCTGGTCAGAACAGAACAGAGAGAGCTGGCCTGGTTTATGGGAGAAGCCAACTGTATTGTGTTCCACTGTTTCTGTAAGCTTTCTTTAAGTGAGTGCTCGAATTCCGGACACGGTCTAGCTTGTTGTCTTTCCCTATTTCCATGACATGGGAGTGTTCAACTGTTTTTATAGACCTCTTTATATAAATGAATAGGGATGGCTGCACAAGTATGGCCACCTCGTCATTTACAGCAGCCACTTCAACAGGGTGGATCGAAATTGTGGACTCCATTCTAGAGAGAGATTTAGTCTGACCTCTCTGAGACACACCTAACATTTACAGTATGTTTTATGCCTATGCCATTAATTTCCAGGGTAGGAATAGCCTTTGAAATGCTTGTGAAATTTTTTTTCTTTATGTGTTTGAATAACTTGTAACAGAATAGCATCAATGCACTTCCTTTAGACCTCTACGTTACTATTTTTAGGCAAGAGGAAAACCGCAGAGGCAACTGCTATAGTACGAGACCAAGGAAAAGGAAAAATCACCATTAATGGAGAGGAGTATTTGGATTATTTTACAGTACTTCAAGACAGGTAAAGAATGAATTATTGCAGGTGCGCAAAATTCGCCCCCTTTTTTTGTCGAGCGTCCCCCAAATAAAACCCTTTTTTTTATTTTTCCCATTTTTTATTTGATAACCAAAAACAAATACTTAAAATTATAATGAATGTCCAATGGTAATGTACAAAAAGGGTACAAATCTGTCGTCACAGCAATGAATCAAAAATTTGAACCATTGTACTGGTAAAAACAATGGGTGCGAACAGCAAGTACTACAAATGGGAAAAAGGGAAAATAATTGTGTTTGCTGTTGGTTCGCTGAAGGAGGGCAATATCATATTTTTGAGAAGAAAAATTTTCCCCTAGTAGTCACAACCATTAACCCTCTTCCCAAATAACAAAGGGCCCATTGGAAAAAAAGTTTGTAAGTAGTCCCTACAAACTTAACCTCAAAAAAAGGAATAGAGCCGATGGGGGCGAGGAAAAGGCCGGAAGTAAAAACGTACGCCCTGAGAGGAAAGGCATATCTAACTTTCCATTAACCCGTTCGGGATACACAAGGAGCTCTTCGTGGCTAGGATGAGGGTTTTTTGGCCCGTCCTGCCCTCAGCTGTAAATGAACCGTTATTCCGCTGAGTCACAGAAGGTCCCCCCAGTCCCCCCAAATGAAACCCTATACCTTATCAGTTGGTTGGACCCGATATCTCCTCCATCTGCTGGATAGATATCTCCTTTAACCAGGATGCTATAAAAGGCGGTCCACACCTCCAAGTCTGTATAAAAAGCTTTAGCGGCGCTTAACATGTGAATAAGCAAGGCCCCTTAAGGACATGAAGGGGCGGGGGAATAATCTGTAAAGAACTCAGCCGGTCATTCTGCGTTTGCCCCCGTCATCAATTCAATTATCTGAGCATTTCACCCAAAAACCTGCGGAGTGAGCAAGCCCACCAAATTGGGACAGAGATCCCCAGCTATCCACTCCCCAAAGGTTTTGGGAAACCCGGGGGGAAATTTTTGGGAAGAGCTAGTACCCTGTACCAGGGGAGTTTTTTAAAAGTAAGCCCCTGAAACCTACAAGGCACAATAGATTTATAACCAAAAAGTGGTTTCTCCCAAGTCCCCTGGGAAAAATCGATCTTGAGTTCCCCGCCCCTGTCTCGAAAGCGGGCCCCCATTCCGACCCCCAAGGGAAAGACCAATTTTTTATTTTAGAGACGATGATTTTTGGATATTTTTGGGAGCATTTTTCCAGGAGGGTTAGGGGTTTGGGGTTTCATTTACAGCTTTTTTGGGAAGCATAGTAATGCATGAGCTGCAAGTAGCTAAACCAATGCACCGTGAGGGAGGGAAATAACTCCCTCAGCCCCTGCGAGGTAAAAACATCAGAAAACCGTAGCGGTCTCCCCACCCCTCCATCGGCCGTGGGAAAAAGGGGGCCAGGTTTTCCCAAAATGGGGAAATTTCCGTTTGGGGGTTTTAAAAAGGGGCCCCCACAAGGGAGGTCCCTTTGGTGGTCCCATATACCCTCCAAGCCGGGAAAAGTGTGGCTAGCCACCCACGGGAGCGTCCGCTCAACCAGTGGGAGAGCAGTTGGGGGAGCCAAGGCAGTTTGGGGGGGGTTTTATATAATTTTCCCCTTTAGTGGGGCCCCACAGTTTCGGGGGTCCGAGGGTGGGAAAAGTCAAACACTGCGCTCCCATGCTCCCCAAGTAGTAGGTTTTATGTCGGGAAAGCTAGCCCCCCCCTTGTTGTCTCTTATAAGTCCCGACTTTGCGATCCTCCCCTTTTTACCCCCATGTGATTTTGCGTAAAATTTTATCCACCAACAGGAAAAAGGGATTTGGGAGAAGACATGGTATTTCCTGCAATAAGTAAAATTTTGGGGGAGAATATTCTTTTTAAATTTAAAATCCCCCCCGCCAGAGAAGTTTTTGGGTTTCCCCCTTGTAAAGTTGTGTTATTAGTGCAAAAGGGGGAGAAAATTTTGCATCATATAAATCATGTGGGCAGGGGGAATTGTTTTCCCCGGGTTTTTAAAGTAGCTCATCCCAGAAAAGAAAATCTTTTTTTAACAGAGAATGGTGGACTCCGGCAATTTATTCCCAGTGCAACAGTTTTAGCGTAATTTATCTTAAAAATTGGACACCCCCCAACTTCCCCAAAGACGCCATAAATTGGGGTAGCGGGGAAAGGGGTTTGGGATAGTACAACAAAAGATCATGGCGTACGCCGCACATTTATATTGAAACCCCCCCTTGAACCCCTCTACTCAGGGTTATTTTTAATCACTTGGAGGTTTTCCCATTACAATCACATATAAGATAGGGGGGGGGGGGCAACCCTGCCTGGTGCCATTGTATCAGGACTGGTGGAGAGAGGGAGCCATTGATTCGAATTTGGCCCCCGGGTTTGGTAAGGGTCATGATCCCCTTTCAACCATGAGCGGTAAGGCCTAGTTCTGCAAGGCAGTGCGCAAGAAGACCCGTCGACCCTATCGAACGCCTTCCAGTTCTAAAGGAGCAGCATTCCCGACCCTTACCCCCATCCTTTTCATTATGGAAAATTTTTTTCAACGTTTTATCCTTCGCGATTGGGGCAAAAAACCCCCTTGTCCAGGCCTATAAGGTCCAAGATGGGTTGAGCCTGAGGGCCCAAAAATTTGGCAAAAAAGTTTGCGCAGTGTTCTAATTTAAAATTGGGCCCATAACTTTGGCAAGATAAAGGGGTTTTTCCCCTTTTTTGGGATGACCTAATTGTGCTAAAAGAAAATGTGGCGGGGATTTTTCTTAAAAAGAGGGAGAATTAAAGGATCTAATAAGGGCCTACTAAGTTTTCACTGAGCACCTTTTTAAAATTTGCCGTGTGCCGTCGGTCCTGGGTCTTTCCCGGGGGGAGGAAGGGTTTAAAGGCTGATTTCAGTTTTCATCTGTGAAAGGGCCTCTAAAGAGTCAACTATCAGAGTCCAAAGTAGGGGGGCACAGTACTTCTAATTATTCCCCGAACCCCTGGGCAAGAGGACAGTCTCATTTGGGGAGGTTATATAGTTTTGGGATATGGGGAAACGCCCCCAAGATTTCCCCTGTAAAATGCACTTTTTCCCTTTTTATTTTTAATGATGAAAAACCCAATAAAAACGCCCCCTTGTCCCTCAGAGGCAAGCCAGCAATTTTTTTTTTTTTTTTTTTTTTTCTGGCTTATTACTCCCCTGTAAAAAGGGAAAGGGCACAGAGCTTTGGTATCTTTTGTTTTTCCTTCCACATTTGTGTATTTCATTTGTTTGGGTCTTTTTCTGTAAACAACTCGTCACCACTTCTCTTATGATCTTTTCCCGGGAAAGCAAAAGGCAAGAAAATTTTTTTAAATGGAGCCCCCTTCTTTTTTAAACGGTCCCTGTTTTATTGCCCCTCCTCGGAGCACACATTTCAAGGCGTCCATTTTAATAGGAGGCTGGCATCTACAAACATATCCCCACAAATGCGTGGGGGGTTTGTTTTAGCTCTGCAAAAACACAGAGATCATTCAGGAGCGTCTCATTCCTTCAAAAAAAAGACTTCCGGGAATTTTTTTGGGAGCTCAGCAAGCTTTCACGGCGCATGATCCGAGTGTAAAATATCCTCGATTCGTGCCCCTTTTACACGAGGAAGCAGGGAGTGCTGGAGAAATACGTAATCTATCCGACTATATGATCTGTGCGGCGAGGAGAAGAAAATTTATCCCTGCCCTTGGTGAAATATACGCCAGAACGTTAAACTGATGTCATGCAACAATTTTTCATTTTGTTCAAATTTTTTAGGGGTGGCTGATGGGCCCACATGTGTCCAGACAGGATGGGTTCGCGTTAAAATCGCCACATAATATGACGTCCCTGCGCAAAAGGGTCAAAACGTCCAAAAAACCCTAAAGAGAAAGACAAATTTGGGCCCCGGTTTGGGGGATAAATATTTGCTATTGTGTAGGAGTGCCCGAAATGCTCATCTGACAAATGGAATCTCCGTTAGGGTCTTGTTTTGTCATGGACCCGGGGTGGGGGGACTTGTGGAAAAAGGTTTTTCCCCCCCCTTTGTTTAAGTTGAATTACTACTAGGCAAGGCAGGGTGTATCTGTTTTTTAAGCTGGGGGGTGATTTTTGGCTGGGAAATGGGGCTCCCGCAAGCATAAAAAAATGCAGCGGGCCTTGTGCATCTCATAAAAATCCCCAGCGCCTTCAGGGGTGTTGAACCCCTTCAGTTTAAGGAGGGTAAAAACCCTTTAAACGTGTCTGGGACTACAAGTACCCACTTTAAAATTAAGCTCAAAGGTGGGCCATCTCCTTGCAAAACTCTCCTGGTGGGTCATAAAAAAACCCTGAACAAAAGCAAATTGGGGAGCTAAATGAGTCCCCCCAAAACCCCACCAATGGGCAGCACTAAAAACTGCAGTTGGGGGCTGCAAAGGACCAGCAAACCAGCTAAAAACCCCCTATTTGGGGACAGGGGGCTAGGCGACCTGGGAAAAACTAACACATTTTAGCAAAAGCACACATCGTAATGTAACTAACTCCATGGTAACAGTAGGTAAAAGTATAGGGGAATACATCAAAATAATACGCATGCCTGGGAGAGGCCCAGGCACAAGATTGGGGGGTCATGTATACACAAAGTATTAGGCCAGCTCACCCCTCCCCGATTGGGGGGCACGGATCCTCCCGGTGCCAAAGGGGAAACAGAAGTAAATGCAAGAAAAAAATTTTCACTGTCCTTCAGAATAGTGGTCCAATAAAGAAATAAAATCCCTTTTTTTCAAGTTTTCATTAAAAAACAGAAAGGTACAATGCAGGCAAAGGGTTTAAACCGCCCACGCGTTTTTGGGGCGAACCCTTTAAACATGGGGATAAAAATCAGTCTTTTGTCCAACATGTATTCAAAGATTAATGGGGGGCCCGAAACGCGTCGGCGGTTCATACCTTGCCTGCTTTTTTTCCCTTCTGTTTTTTAAAGCAAAAATTTGAATAAATAGGATTTTATTTATCATTGGACCACTATTTTGAAGGGGCAGCTGGGGTCAATTTTTTTGCACTTTAATTGTGGGGGTGCATTTTTAGCAAAACAGAGGTATGCTGCACAGGGAAAGGAGAAGGGGTGGAAAGAAGTGGGTGACATACGAGGAGGGGAGTTAGAGGAGGGAGGAAGGGAAACAGAGGGAAAAGGGAGAAAAAAATGAAAAAAAGGGGGAGGAGGGAAAGGGAAGGGAGAGAGAAAAGGAAAAAAAAAAACAAAAACAGGAGGTCAGATACCTCACTAACTACGAGGCCAAGAAAAAGCTCACAAAAATTGAGCAAGTTAAAACAATACAAGCAAAGGACATGAAGAATGGATATGCTCACGGTCAGTCGCCGCCGAACCAGTCCGTGCAAAGTTTAGGTTGTCTCTATCTTCGGGTTCCTTGGGATCTACGGCCCCCTTTCGGAAGAGGCGACTTCTGGAACCAAATCTTCTGGGTGGGTCTGCGAACCAAAGCTGGAAACCCCTAGGGTGGAGACAAAATCGCCGCCATTCCGCGGGAAACAGGAGGGGGGTAAGCCGCCAGAAAAGAGGCAGGTCATCAGGGGCCGCCACCGTGTCAATCCCACCCCCCGCGAAATGCGGGCGAACGGAAGCCCCCCCGGGAGGATACCGTGGGATTGCGAATCATCAGTAGAAACTTTAGCGTGGTCCGGGCCCAAAATGTGCGTCTGGAGAGATCGGGAAAAAAGAACCAATTTTGCACCTTTTAAAAAGAGTGGGGGGCTGGTTTCTGGATGGTTCCTTTAAGGGGGGAAGTAGTGGACGGACAATACGTCTCTCGGTTAGTCTCATCAGGCTGGGGGGGGGTAGTGCACGATGGCCCTGTCAATTTCTATGGTTCCACCGCTCCCTTTTCCCAAGAGATTTAAAAAGTATGTTGAGGTCAGTGCAGATCTTTGTTTTTAAAGGCTAGGGGGCCCCCCGGGTTGGATGTTTTTTCCCCGATTGCGGTTCTCGAGGTCGTCCAATTTCTCATCAGGTTTTGGGGAGGGGTTTTCTGGGGAATCTATTGAAGCTTGCATCGAGTCCAATCTGTTGTGAACCGATTCTTGCTGCTCCTCTAGTGACTTGACCTTGTGCTTCAATAAAGAAACGTCCGTTTTAACAGGTTGAAGGTCTCTACCCCAGGCAGATTTGAGATCTTGAGCAAGGGCCAATAGATCACTCTTAAATGGTATCAAAGCAAGCAGGGCCTGGAGTTCAGGATGCCTCTGGAGAGTGAGCAAGGCTTCAGCTTCTGGCATGTGTGTGTCGCAGCACATCCCTGAGGCGATGTTGTGCGCGTTTGAGTGTAGCCTCTGGTGAGGGCATCTATGGAGGGTCTGGGGCTGAGATCCCGATGGTGCTGGGGCCCCTCTGACCCGCTGGTCGATATTGCTGGACTTTGGGAGTGGAAGAGCTTCGGGCTCGTCCCTAAGCCCATCACTGGACTCTGAGTGGTAGCAGGCTCCAGGTGCAGGGGGCTCTCCTCTCCCTCAGATATCCTGTTTGCATTGAGGGATCCAGAGGGTGTAACAGTGTCCTCAGTATGGGGTGCAGGCACAACTCTGCTGTTCATCATGAGACTTTCTCCAGCCATTGCAGGCTGCAGTCCATCCCCCATCCCCTCAGCCCAGGTACCTGCCCGCAGGGGAACCTAAAAGGCTGCCGAGTCCCCCCACCGATCACACGTGTCTGTAGCAGGTCCCTGGGAACTAGTGAAGGGCGCCGCCGACCCGCAGGCACTTGGCGTCTGCTCCTCAGTGTGTCTCTCTCTCCCCGATGCGGGCGTCTCGATCCGCCTCAAGGTCTTCCCCTTCTCCTCCTTACTTGCTGCCTGGTGCTGGGTGAGCTCTGGGGAATCCAGCCGGAGGTCTGCTTGGCGCGCTCTCCTCGCTCCGCTCCGTCTCGCGCTGCTATGCGGGTCCCGCCGGCTCTGTCCTCCGTCCCAAGATGGCGCCCGCGACAGTGACTGCTCCCTGGAGCCTGTTTGCAGCCCCGCGAGGGATGCAAACAAGTTGGAAATGGGCACTTCGCCCTCCGGATGATCTGCTGCAGCTTTGCCCTTTCTTCTGTTCCGTTTGGACCCCATTTCAAGGAGATTTAACCCCACTTTAGCTGTAAGCCCTGGAGGAGCTCTCCTACACGTGTCCTACCAGTAGCATAGCAGGCCACGCCCCCCCCCCCCCCCCCCCCCCATGAAACCTTTTTTAATATTTTTTTGGAATTGAAGATTTTATCTTGTTCCTTCGTTGCTGGATTCAACACTTTTTTTTCAAATCCTCTGTATGTGTGTGACTAGTTGGTTAGGGGTTCAAATATTAGCAATACAATGGTTCAAGATGAAGAAGCTGGTAGGTTTTAAATAATGGAATGGCACTGTCTTAAAGGGAATGTGTCATCATAAATGACTTATTGTTTAAATCACAATTTTATGTTCAACACATTTTTTAAGAATTTTTGGTTATATTTTTGTTTATTTTCCATATCACTTTCAATATTTTTTAATAATTCTTAAGTCCTGCAGTTTTCACTTTGGTCACTAAGCCTAATAATAGTCTGACACTTCCTGTTCTGTACAGAAAGATTCTCAGTTGTCTGCTCATTATCAGCACAAAGAGGGTCAATTTGAAAGGAGACACCAGTGTGAATAGATAACACAGGATCCACCAGTCACAAGAGGCGATAGTCACAGTTCACCCTTTCACCTCCTTGCACACTGATTTCTTCCCAGGTCACAGAACATGACTAGAAAACTCTCCTATAGAAGTGAATGGGACCGAGTCGGTCTTAAATCTCCTATCTGCATGAAGCTACTGTAAAGCATCTCTCTGACTGCTGTTAAAGCAGTGCAAACAAGGCCTAGTGGCCAAAGTGAAAACTGCAAGACTTAAGAATTATTAAAAGTGATATGAAAAAAAAAAATCCTAAAAAAAAATGTGTTTAACATAAAAATGGGACTTAAACAATAACCCATTTTTTGATGACACATTCTCTTTAAGCCTCAAACCACGATGAGCTTGTTTGGGATGAACTTGATAGGAGGGTAAAAGGAAAGCAACCTGCAAGTGCAGCACATTTGTGGGAACAATGTTGGATAGAAATTACAGAACAATATCTAAAGGCAATTGTAGAAAGGATGCTTTGATTGTATAAAGCGGTTCTATCAGCTAGAGGTGGCCAGTTTGAGTAAAAAATCTACATTTAATTTGTTGAAACAAAGTTAATTCATAATTCTTATTCATCTTATTTCTATTATTTAATTTTAAGGCGCATTTGAGACATTAAACTGTGGAAATAGCGATTAAAAGGGGAACAATTATTATTAATTTTTTAGAACTTTGGACATTAAGGCTTGTACATAAGGTTTACACTCCGTGTTACAAGCGCTTTTTGGGATCCGTCTTGGGTCCGCACTGTCGGTCCCAAGACGGATCTAAACAATTAGCAGTGAGATTATCACTGCTCGTTTTCGCTGAACCGGAGCGGCGTTCACATGAGAAAACACAGCTGCGTGTTTCAATAGCGCAGCTGCGCTCCGTCTTGAAAATAATTGACACACGCTATTGAAACACGCAGCGGCGTTCTCTCATGTGAACGCAGCTCCGTGTTCAGCGCAGCGAGCAGTGATAATCTCACTGCTAATTGTTTAGATCCGTCTTGGGGACCGACAGTGCGGACCCCAAGACGGATCCCTAAAGCGCTTGTAACACGGAGTGTAAACTCCGTGTGAACAAGCCCTTAGTATACAGTGTGAATATCACCAAATTGAACTCATGTGAGGAAACCAAATAAAATAATTGATGGCCCTGGCTTGTCAAATGATGTATTTTTTTATAAATTATGAACATTTGACTAGACTTTAATTTTAAAGCTTTTTCTTACATTGCTTTTTTTTTTTTTCCTTTCACACAATAGTATAGGTCATCAGGAATTCGGGTGCAGCGAAGGGTGGGAGTGTGTGGTTTCTGAGCTCTGTTAAATGCTTTGGAAGAACAGAGCAATATAGACACTATTTTGTGTCTGTATCGCGGGAATCTGATTTACGATTTCCACAGGCTTAGTTTGGTTTAGATCATTGTATTGTCTTTTCATGGTGCAGACTTTAAACACCTCCGCTCGCAATCATAGTATGTTTTCTGCTTCAATGTGTGTCTTTGTAGCATCCCCTATTGGAAAGAAGATGAAATACTACTTGATTTGCACTGCAAAGGCCAGCATAATTTCTCTGTCTTACTGTACATGATTGTATACAGCAGGCTTTTGATTTGGAATATTGAGGTATTATTTCTTCTTTAAAAATAATTGTCATGATGTACAATGAATGAATAATTTTTAGCATATACCTAATATTAACTTACAACATTGACAAGAGTTTGTTCAACAAAAAAAGGGGGAAAAAAGTATTTACTCCTTTTTAATGTACAGTCAATCCAGCATTGAAGCCTTATTCTTTGTTTTGCATACATTCAGCACGTCACCACTGTATCCACAGTGGCCTCCTCGTTCATGTGCCCTTCTATTGCTGTTATCACTCAGTGATCAAAATGCATTCATCAGTGATTGATGTACTGAGATACTAAGCACTGTTTCTGTATTGGGACCTTGTCCTATTAGTGTTCTAGTGCATGATCTACCAGCTTAATGTACATCTGTGTCTGAATTATATTTTAACTTCAGTATTTGTTTTGATGTATATTAACTGCTGTTTCATTGTATAGTTATATTTGCCTACTAATGTAAGTAAAAGGGTTAAGTACTTTTGTCGGTGTTTTAACATGGTTAGAAATTGTATTTATATTGTCACTTTTTATGCTTATATACTTTCTACTTTAGAGAACAACTTATGTTCCCATTTCAATTTTTGGATCGATTGATGAAGTATGATGCAGAATGTAAGGTTTCGGGAAGTGGACGATCTGGACAAGCTGGAGCTGTCCGTTTGGCTATATCAAGGGCCCTACTCAGTTTTGTCTCCGAAAATGAGATGGAGGCTATGAGACAAGGTAAGGACCATGACTTATTGAAAAGTAGTGTGGTTAAGGCAACATGGTGAAACCTAAAGTAACCAAATATACGCAACAGTCACTTCACCAAGGTGTATTTATCTGTATGTGTTGTTTAGCTAGGTACTGTGTTATGTGACTTTTCTTCAGGAAAAGTACATCATAATTTTCTGCATTTTTTTTCTTAAGTGATCTGTGTGACTTAAATTTTATTTAGGGAAAGCATTGCCAAATGTTAGAAGTCTTATAGGATCATTGAACATGTAATTTCTAGCAAAATCCGTATTTTATGTTATTCATATAAAAAATTTCCAAGATACCAATAAACTTCATAGTTCATAAGTAAAGAAATCTAAGCCTAATCTCCATTATATGTGGTTTTATTTTATAACTACCCGATAATAGAGTAACTGGTAGTACAATGCATTTCTCTCATGCTCTGTGCTCTTAGAATGGTAACATGATGATATAGATTCATACTATAGCTAATTAAAAGGTTTGTCTGGGTCATTCTTCTAAAATTAACAATTGCTGCTCATCTTTGTCCTCATGTCCGTTACATCGCTGCTTCTGCAGGTCCCTTCCCTGGGAATTCTGTCTACTTCCAGTGTTGACAGTTGGGTTATTGATTGGTTGCAGTGGTCATGTGCCACCGTTGGAAAATGACTCCAAGCAGTGATGTTAGGCAGTGGCATGTGGCTACTGCAGACAGTCAGCAGCTACAGTACTGGCGATCTGACGACCAACAGTGCAAGTAACCAGAAGACCCAGGGGAATGGAGTCTTAATAGACGGAACGGAGGTGAGGACAAAGGTGAGCATAATTTTTATTTTTTTTGTCGCAATAGCAATAATTATTTTTTAAAGAATCACCTGGATAACATCTTAACCTATTGCCAACCGCCCATTGACTATAAACATCCAGGCAGTGGCTGTATGTGTCTGCACGGACGTTCTGTAAGTGGAGAGCCGTCTGTCAGCGATAGCTGGGCACTCCACTGAGAAGACTGGGCTTCTCGATCTCTGTTCATACAGCGCTTAATAAGCGCCTCCCGCACCATCGGGCCTCAGTAGTTAAAGATGCTGCTGGGACTTAAAGTTATCTCACCACGCTTTTTCACAGTGCAGCTTTCCTTCATGCATCCTGTCTCTTCCTGGTCTGGCTGAGGGTAACTAGCATATCAGCTCCGGTATTTAAAGGGCTGCTAATTACAGACATAAGATACAAATCTCCTGTTCTCAGATCCACAGAAGCTTCAGAGCTAAAGTAAACAGTAGTAATTAGTCTCCTTTGTTTGTAAGATCAGATAACACTGAAGCTCTCAAGCTGTAAACAGTTCTGTGTGCTGACCTGTATGATAACGTCATCCCTGCTATCAGATAAGACAAACAGCAGGGGAGAGCAGGGTCCACAACTTAGAGAAATCTGAGTGCACTCAGAGCTGATAAAATCACTTTTATCTCCTCAACAAGGAAATGTAAACAAAGCAATATTTCTTGAAAACTTCTTCATTTAGTGTTCCCTACATGTTGAAAGCTAATCTTTATAGTGAGTGAACCCCTTTAACAGTAAGTAAAGAGGGTTGTTTACCACTGTATTTAGAGAAAAACGGTGATTAAAAAAGTAATAATTAAAGCACACATACAATAAAAAATATACATATAAAAAGAAAAAAAAATTATTAACCCAAACCGCACTTTTTAACCTGGCCACCAATGACTCTAAAACATATATATATGTCTGTGATGAAAAATGACACGCGAAACTTATTTTAGCGCCACTTTTGCTTCTAAAACAAAATAAATTGGTTTAAAAATGTGAAAAACCAGACTTTTTAACTTTTTTAAACTATTCTTGGAATTTTATATGTTTGTGTGTAATAATCATATAAAAATAGATCTGAATAGTGTTCAAACCTGCATGTACTGAGAAAAAGGAGAATGTGCCCGAAGTTCTGTGAGAGTGGTGAGAGTTCTTTGCCAGCAACTGGAGCTTGTTTTCCTGATTACTTTTATTTTTCTCCATCCTTCTGATTTGAAACTGTTTATTTCAGCTGGATTACTCACTGTAGATCCGCGTAGAAGGGAACGGAAAAAACCAGGCCAGGAGGGTGCCCGCCGGAAATTCACATGGAAGAAACGTTAACCTGCTTGACTGTATTATAAGCTTGTTTTTTTTGTTTTTTTGTTTTTCTAATAAAATATAATATATAACTAAACATTTGTTGTTTTGTTTTTGCAGCATTTAATGTACACTGAGTTATCTGGTGGTTTTATGACTCTTTGGTCTCCAGATGTACTGTATACAAAATAAACCTTATATATAGGTTTCGTTTAGTTGTGTTTAAATAGTGGTTGAGAGAAAACAACTCCTGATTAGGTCATGAGTTTATATTATCTGTTAGACATGGTAATTAACAGCAAAGGAGGAGCAGAAATGATTGCTCTATAGTTTTTTAAGAAAAGATTGATATTGATTGTAATCCTTGCTCATTCTGGTCTTAAGAGTCCAATAGATAGTCCTACTAGTAATTGACAGCTATACCTGTACAAGTGTGTCTATAGAGATTTGTCAATTATTCAATTGGGCCACCCACTGCACTCCAAAACCAGAATAAGTAAAGACTTAAAGGAAACCTGTCATTGTGGTTTGTATGGTTTATGGTGCTGCTCCAAATCATATAAGCCTAAATGTCCCAGATCTCTGCTTCTCTCCTATATCACATCATGTTCTTAGATAGGGGAGTATAAACCAGCTGACAGGTTTGCTTGAAATGAGTAAATGAAAAGTTATACTGGAAGTTTGCTAACAAAACTGTTATCAGCCTGATCAGCTTCATAACATGATGCTCTCTAATCAGACTTTCTTTGAGCGCTGCATCACATCAGCCAGGGCTGTGACACAGAATGGAAATTTAACGTACAACTCGTTTATACCATTATACTTGGAGTCTGTGTCTTTGTTGTACAGATTTTTTTTTTTGTCTATGTCAAAGCACTGTACATAGGGAGATCTATCATTTTGCTTCTATGTCTATCACATTACTATGCCAACCTCAGAATTTTAAAGACACTGCTCAAGAATTAAAGGGAACACTGAAATACCACATCCTGGATCTCAATGAATGAAATATTCCGGTTGCAATTCTTCATTACAAAATTAATATCACATGGAGTCTGGATTTGGAATGATACTCAAAATGGAAAATCGAATTTCAGGCTGATCCAACTTCAGTGGAAATGCCTCAAGACAAGGGGATGAAGCTCAGTAGTGTGTGTGGCCGTCACATACCTGCATGACCTTCATACAACAACCGGGCATGTTCCTGATGAGGCGAAAGATGGTCTTCTCTTAGACTTGCATTAAAGCATCAGTCAACTCCTGGAAGGTCTGTGGTGCAACGTGACGTTGGTGGATGGAACGACACATGATGCCCCAGATGTGCTCAATTGGATTCGGGTCTGGAGAACGGGCAGGCCAGTCCATAGTATCAATGACTTCATCATGCAGGAACTTCTGACACACTTCAGCCACATGACGCCTAGCATTGTCATGTATCAAAAAGAACCCAGGGCCCACTGCATCTGAATATGGTCTCACAATGGGTCTGAGGATCTCATCCCAGCACCTAACAGCAGTCAGGGTACCTCTGGCTAGCACATGGAGGGGCCCTCCAACGAAATGTCTCTCCTCACCATTATTGACACACTGCCAAACTGCTCATGCTGAAGGATGTTGCAGTCAGCAGTACGTACTCCACAGCGTCTCCAGAATCTGTTCCGTCTGTCACATGTGCTCAGTGTGAACCTGCTCTCATCTGTGAAGAGCACAGGGTGCCAATGTCAAATCTGCCAATCTTGGTGTTCTCTGGCAAATGGCAATTGTCCTGCACAGTGTTGGGCTGTAAGCACAACACTGACTTGTGGATATTGGGCCCTCATGCTACCCTCATGGAGTCTATTTCTGATTTCTGACCGTACGATCAGACACATGGATACCGGTGGCCTGCTGGAGGGACATTTTGCAGGGCTCTGGCACTGTTCCTCCTTGCACAAAGGAGGAGATAGCGGTCCTGTTGCTGGGTTGTTGCCCTCCTATGGCCCCTTCCCCACACTCAGGACAAAAAGGGGCAGAAGGGGCAAGACTCATCTCTCCTGTAACACAAAAAAAAAATTACCTATTTTCATTGTTTTACAGTGCGAGAGAAAATAGGACCCTTGAAGGAGTATATTAAGGACAGAAAGGTGGATTATCACAAGTGAATTTCCACTAGTGAAATCGCCATGACAAATGTAAAGTAAAATAAAAAAAACTTAGTATTTCCATTTCATTGATTAGCTCTAAACATGTAGGCAAAAGTAAATACAGATGATTACCAGATACATTGCTGTTATGATTTTGCTTTATTTTAGAGCAAGAGCAGTTCATATCCTCTGCTTGCACAAGATCCCTAGTTAACCGGCCACCTCTCTGTGCTGGGATGAAATCACTCCCTGTAATTTCTTATCAGCAGCACAGGAGCTTGTTTGTTTGTTACTGACAAATTTTAACCTTTAATAACGCCATAGCCTTCTACCTGACTATTTAGACCCCTCAAAATACTGGAATAAATGCTTTACACCAAATTTATTATGTAGGTTATACACTACAGTGCTGCATCTGACAATGGGATATGGCTTCATAGAAAGGAGTAGCAGCTCAGTATGCAACGCTGTCTGCCAAACTTTTGACTCCATTAGTGTCATAAACTAAATCATCTAAAAAGTTTAAACTTAGACTGGACAGTCGAAACATCCGCCAGATTTATTAACACTATAATAATTCTGATGCATTTTAGAATGTCTAGCCAAAGATTACACTAAGTATTAGACCATATTAATAAACCTCTCTCGATGTATTCAAAATCTGCAACACTAAACTTTAATTGTAAATTTGTCCTGGATTTTGAGTTCCCTATTGAAGTTAAAAAGGATATTTAGCTTCCATGTTGTCTCTTTTACAGATATTTAAATATTAATTGCTCCTAAAAAATATCTTCCTTACAATCATAACGTTTTAAACAACTATTTACACCGTCATCAACTTTAAACCCTAAGTACCTTGTAACATAAATGTATGTCGCAGGCCGCTTTTGGTTAGCACCCAGTGCTCTCCATTTTGCCTCGTGGTTGTGAGACACAGAGTTGTGCCATGCATGATCACTCTTTGGGCAAAAAGCGGTGATGAGCAAATTCCAATCTCCAAAGAAGGGGTTCTTACACGTAGATGTTCATTAGCCTCAGTGATACCAGAGGTGTGTCATAATAGCTGACTGTGCATTTTACCTGTGTAGATAATTGTACATCGGAAGACATACCTTTTTTCAATACACTACAAAAACAAAGAACTCAAATAGTAAAATTTTATGTAAAAATCATAAAACAAAAATACACTGATCTGCCATAACATTAAAATCGAAAAAGTGAATAACATTTATTATCTTTTGTGACAAGGGCACCTAGCAAGGTTTGGGATACAGTGTGTAAAAAAGTAGTCAGAAACCAATTGTGCAAGTTCTCCCACTTAACAATATGAGAGAGGCCTGTAATTGACATCATAGGTAGACCTCAACTATGAGAGACAAAATGAGAAAACAAATCCAGAAAATCACATTGTTGGTCTGATTTGGAAAGAATTTATTTGCAAATGATGGTGGAAAATAAGTATTTGATCAATAGCAAAAGTTCATCTCAATACTTTGTTATATTTCCTTTGTTGGCAATGACGGAGGTCAAACGCTTTCTGTAAATCTTCACAAAGTTGACACACACTGTTGCTGGTATTTTGGCCCATTCCTCCATGCAGATCTCCTCTAGAGCAGTGATTTTTTGGGGCTGTCGCTGGACAACACGGACTTTCAACTCCGTCCAAAGGTTTTTTATGGGGTTGAGATCTGGAGACTGGCTAGGCCACTCCAGAACCTTGAAATGCTTCTTATGAAGCCACTCCTTCGTTGCCCTGGTGGTGTGCTTGGGATCATTGTCATGCTGAAAGACCCAGCCACATTTCATCTTCAATGCCCTTGCTAATGGAAGGAGGTTTGCACTCTAAATATCACGATACATGGCCCCATTCATTCTTCCATGTACATGGATCAGTCATCCTGATCCCTTTGCAGAGAAACCGCCCCAAAGCATGATGTTGCCACCCCCATGCTTCACAGTAGGTATGGTGTTCTTTGGATGCAACTCAGCATTCTCTCTCTTCCAAACACAACGAGTTGTGTTTCTACCAAACAGTTCTACTTTGGTTTCATCTGACCATATGTCATTCTCCCTATACTCTTCTGGATCATCCAAATGCTCTCTAGCAAACTTCAGACTGGCAGGGGGAGATGTCTGGCACTGCAGGATCTGAGTCCCTGGCTGTGTAGTGGGTTACTGATGGTAGCCTTTGTTACGTTGGTCCCAGCTCTCTGCAGATCATTCACTAGGTCCCCCTGTGTGGTTCTGGAATTTTTGTCACCGTTCTGGTGAGACCTTGTGTGGAGCCCCAGATCAATGGAGATTATCAGTGGTCTTGTATGTCTTCCATTTTCTAATTATTGCTCCCACAGTTGATTTCTTTCACACTAAGCTACTTACCTATTGCAGATTCAGTCTTCCCAGCCTGGTGCGGGGCTACAATTTTGTTTCTGGTGTCCTTTGACAGCTCTTTGGTCTTCACCATAGTGGAGTTTGGAGTGTGACTGAGGTTGTGGACAGGTGTCTTTTATACTGATAACAAGTTCAAACTGGTGCCATAACTACAGGTAATGAGTGGAGGACAGAGGAGCCTCTTAAATAAGAAGTTACAGGTCTGTGAGAGCCAGAAATCTTGCTTGTTTGTAGATGACCAAATACTTATTTTTCCACCATAATTTGCAAATAAATTCTTTCCAAATCAGACAATGTGATTTTGGGGATTTGTTTTCTCATTTTGTCTCTCATAGTTGAGGTCTACCTGTGATGTCAATTACAGACCCCTCTGATCTTTTTAAATGGCAGAACTTGCCCAATTGGTGGCTGACTAAGTACTTTTTTTCCCCCACTGTATACTACACATCAGCATCAGACCTGGACCATGCAGCATCTGAAGAAAGTGGTATGGTTTGAAGAGTCGGGTTTCTTTTTGTAGCATGCAAATGCCCACTTGTGTGTACATTGCTTGTTTGGAGAACAGATGGTACCACAATCCACAATGGGGAGAAGGCAGTGGAAGCAGTGTGATGCTTTGGGACATGTGTTGCTGGGAAACCTTTTCTTTTGGCATCTACAGTAAGTGGGTGGTACTTTAAAATATACCAGATCAAAATACCCTTTCATTGGAACTGTATTCCTTACAAGCAGTGGCCGTCTCAGCATTATAATGCCATCTCTACACTGCAAAATGTGTTCAGGAATGATTTGAGAAACATGGCAAAGCAAGGTGTTAACTTGGCCTTT
Source organism: Phyllomedusa bahiana (assembly GCA_025379985.1). Taxonomy (NCBI): domain Eukaryota; kingdom Metazoa; phylum Chordata; class Amphibia; order Anura; family Hylidae; genus Phyllomedusa; species Phyllomedusa bahiana. The sequence goes on along the minus strand of JAODAL010005528.1, from coordinate 28,621 downwards.
ATACTTCCCAAATCCAGTGTAGTAACTAAAGAAATTATGCACAGACTACTTATGAAAATAAACACTACTATAAAATGTGAAAGGCAAAAATGAGTTATAACATTGAGGTTTACGGGTTTTATCAAAAATTTTTAATCTTCCTGTTTTAGAACTCAATAATCGTACATTTTTTTTTTTAAGATAAAGAGTGATTTTAGAGTGGTTTTCCAAAACTTTTTTTTTTAAAAAGCGTTATACCACTTACCACTGTGCTTAAATAGAAAATTACCATACTTCCCACTCCAGTACTCCTGTTCCAGCGCGGCCAGTGCTCCACTGTTCCCCCTGGCCCCTCTCTGGTGATCTCGCATACAAAGATCACTGATGCTGTCAATCACTGACGACTTTGGTCACATGCTGTTCATGCAGATTGTTTGCAGCATCATGTGATCCATGAACGTGACCTCATTAGGGACTGGCCAAAAGGAATACTGGAGCTCTGGCAGTGTTGAAATGGTGGTGATGGGAGAGGCAAGTATGAATTAATTTTCTAGATTAGCACAGTGGGAGGTGTGGTCTGTAACTCAACAATCCGTTAATCCCTTACCGACATTTGGCGTACTAGTACGTCATAGAGTCGGTAAGGGGCTGACCAGATGCTGGCTGCTAATTGCTCCATTCCATGCTGTTTAACCCTTTAGACACCATGGCGAACACGGCCGCAGCATCTAAATGTATGAGAAACGGTGACGCGCACAGTTTCTCACTGCAAACGGGACCTCCGTGGCGAGATCGTGAGGTCCCAAATGGTTAACATGGCAGCAGGAAGCCTTGTGAAGGGTTCCATTGCTGCCATGTCTCTCATTTTACTTCTTCCTGCACCAGACAGGAAGTAGTAAAACCGCCATATTTGTACACCCTATTGCGTTGTCTGTACACCCCCTAGTTATAAAGCACCCTAAGGGAACTCAAAAGTTACAGTAAAAAAAAAAGTTTTAAAGTGTAAAAGAAAAAAAAAATAAAAGCCATTTTACAAATGAAAAATAAAATAAAAAAGTTACACAGAATTGATATTGCCGCTCCGAAAAAGTCCAGTCTATTGAAATGTTATTTAGCTGGGAAGGTGGGGCGGAAAAAGTGAACGTTACAAAAAAAAAAGGGTGAGGCGAGAAGGGGTTAACCGAAATACTGAGCAGAAAAGACTGTTCAGGAGATACCTCCAATTAAAGAAAAATAAAAAGTAGTATTAAAGGAATCTTTCTTTCTATATGTTTCAGGCTAGGTTGACATGTGTGTTAGCATTTCCAGTTTTTCTTTCTGTTACAGTTAGGTTCACACAACATATTTTGGCATGTACTTTGCACCAAAATACGCTTCAAACAATGTTCAAGTACAGCTCGACAGCAGTGTAAAATGATAGTCGTCGTTCAGACGATGCCGATTTTAGTGGCGAGAAAAACAAAAAGTATAGGAGGCAGAAATCTGTCTTGTGCTATTATGCATCGTTTTCATGTTGAAACTATGCACTTGCAAGTGCGGAATTTCAACATGTAAACAAACAAGTTTTGTGGTGCGCAAATCTATGTGCTGCAAATATGCCATGTGAAAATACCCTTAATGTAAATGTCAACTGTGCCAGTTCACATGGACAGCAACCACCTAGAGGACCCCGTAGACTTTGTCCGAATAAATGGACCTTGGAAGCTGCTAGTGGAGTTCCCATCATTGCCTGCGTGTTTCCAAATCAAAGGTGCTCAAAAGCTTCACCAGGTGTGAGAAGGTCCACAAATGTGATTCTATTTGTTTCCTTTATTCATAACAATATATAGGTAACATAATAAGGTACCTTGAAATAGAGACAACAAATACAGAACAAAAGTATTCATATTAGTACATTAATGCAAAAGGGGCTAAGACATTGTGTCCAGCAGAATATACATATTTGGTTATTAAAATTTCTATTAGCATGCTGGTTTGAACATTTACCAATGATGAACATGGCTTCAACCCACATTATGCTGGCTAAGCAATCCATAACTAGCGTGTGATTAACCCACTATCATACTCCGAGCTTCACAATTATTTTAAACCTAATAAGCACGGTTACAAATTTCAACTTCTAATATAATCTGCGTCAGAGGTGCCTCCTAATCAGTTCACATGTGGCCGATTTGTGCAGGGAGAATCTGCAGCAAATTACAGTACAAGGCAAGTAAATGAGTTTTTACAAATCTTATCCATATACTGCAGACATTTTTCACACTGCAGTATGCTCATCCTTGTATGGAAGTAACATGGATTCTCACATTGGATTTCACCACTGACTCTGTATTACTGCTGAAATCCACAGAAAAATCGACAGGTAATGTGTGTGGACTCTCCATATCCTAATCCATTCAGCAATCTCCCACCCACCCAAACATTATGGAATAATGAAAATCCCAGTACCAGAATCTGATAAGTGTACGTTGTTATCTCCAGAATCAGGCTGTCAGACTAAAAGCTACATCCAAGGTATCATATCTCTATATTGACGAAAGACAATGCCCCCACCCCGTAAACAGATGTCCACAAATAGGTGACTTTCTTTTGGGAGGATTCTGGAGTATAATCTTTAGTCATGATTCAAGACCCATAAGTGGGTTGGACATTGACTTTTAGGGTAGCTGCCTGCGGGAAAGCTAATTCAAATAAAAGCCCCTGAACACAGGGCAAATATTAAAACACAGAAGCACCTATTCTGCATTTGGCCCTTGGATGTCCCAGGAATTCACTGAGTAAAGTAAACTTGGAGGTAAGCAGGAAGAAACAATCATGTCTGGCTACTTGGATTACAATCATTACTGGTTCACACTAATGCTCTAATATGCTGTAACCATTGAATCACTTAACATAATCTACATACATAATCTGTTTATGGAAAAAGTGGGTGAAAAATAGATGGGGTTCACTTGTATTGCATGCCCATACTAAAAAAGAAAGTCAGTTAAATGTAGTACATCGTTGAAATGAGAAAAATTAAAAGTACAACCCCAATTCCAAAAAAGCTGTGGTGCCATATTTTTTCACAACAAAATATGGAACATATTTCAGAAGATGAAAGTTAAATATATTTCCATTTTGTTTAAAAAAAATATATTAACTCATTAGGATAGGTCCATGTCTACCATTGTGTAGACACAAACAGAAGGGTTCAGCACACAGTGAAGTCAGCGGTGCACGTGGATATCGTGTAGACACTCCGCAAAAGAAATCCAGGAACTCGCTTTTCTGGCTTTTTTTTTTTTTTTTTCAATGCTTCAGATTCTTTCCATCATATATAAATTATCAGCATTTGAGACACATTTCAGCTTGTCCTCCAGCCATCAACCATAATAATGCCATACAAAACTCTTCTTCATATTGCAAAAAACAGCCGACCATTCCCTGACATCGGAGCAATCACAGCAAGTTGACCACATCCTCAAAATCCTGGAGGAATCATGGGCCAAAAGAACGACATATGAATAGTAGTAGCATTTTCTTAAAGGGGTTTTGCCACGAAGTAAAATTTACGTGGGAAGCTTGCACATGAAATAACAAACATTTTCACCATTCATTATTATTAAAAATTCTGCACCGGTTTTGTTTTAGCTGCTACCTTAGTGATCCATTGTTTACAGCTCGTCTCCAGGGGATACGACCAGGGATGAGAGCTCCTCAGTCCTGGTCACACATGCTCAGACATCACCTCTCCTCTCAGGCAGCTACTGAGTGTTCAAACCCCGGGTGCTGTCACTCTACTCCTGTCCTCTGTACTCCTTAGTAATTAGTCAAATAGTGCAAATAAATAAAAAAGAAACCTCAATGAGGTAAATGCATTGATAAAAAAAACAACAACACAGGTTTGGTTCCTGCAGGGATTTGAACCTAGGACCCTTGTGCTGTGAAGCAAAAACTTTACCTCTCAGCTACTCACAATGTACATAAACAGACCTTTCTTTGACTACAGAGAGGAAAGGCCTGGCGATGTCATCCTGCAGGGTCACATGATATGCAATTCAAACAAATCACACACGCCCCTTTCTAAGCACACAGAGCTGAAGAGCTGGATGCAGGAGGTATGTAATGAGATCGTGGCAAAACCCCTTTAACTACATAAATCTCTATCACAACATTTGAATCGGTTACAGTTAATAATGTCGGCTTTCACTTAGAATATAAACATGCTACATCTATATATTGTATACAAGAAAGTCAAGTCTAAAAGGCAGTTTATTACTATTGAGCTGAACTAAACACCTCACAATGCTAGATATGTTAATTCATACTCTGTAATTAACCCCTTTGGTTCTAAAGTCTGAAGGGTATGGATCTAAAAAGCTTCTCTTTTCAACAAAAGTATTTTTCTATCACTTCCCCACCAAGATGTGGCATATACATTTTGATGATGTGTTCTGCATGTGGGTGGTGCCACATGGGAATATATTATCATTTGTTGAGTATATTAACCCCTTACCGCTGCAACCAGTTTTGACCTTGCTGACCAAGCATCATTTTTGAAATCTGACATCACTTTATGTGGGAATAATTTATTGATACTTTACCTATCCATGTGATTCAGACACTGTTTTCTCATGACACATTGAGCTTCTAGTTCGTAAGAAATTTTGGTCCATACAATCCTTTTTTATTTCTGAAAAATATCAAAATGTCATGAACATTTTGAAAAATTTGCCATTTTCAAAGTTCAAAAATTTCTGCATGTAAGATATAGTTATTACACTCAAAATAATTTAGAACTAGCATCTACCATATGTCTACTGTAGGTCGGCATCATTTTTTAAATATAATTTTATTTTTTTATGACATTAGGGGCTTAGAAATGTATTAGAAATTTTTCACATTTTCAAAAAAATATTTCAACATAGATTTTTACGGACCAGTCCAGTTCTGACGTGGCTGGTATGTTAGCCACCTCCATATATGACTCCATCTAAAAAACTACACCCCTTAAAGTATTCAAAACAGCATTAAGGAAGTTTATTAACCCATTAGGTGTTTCACAGAAATTAAAGCAAAGTGGGGGTAAAATTTCAAAATGTCACTTTATTTTTTTTGGGAAGAATTTAAATTTGTATCTATTGTTCACTGGAACACGGTAAATGATAATAGAGAAATGGAACTCAATATTGATTCTGCCATTTTTAGAGATCTTAAATATGTGGCTGTAATGCACTATTTTACTCAACCACATGCCTCAGAATAGGAAAAGCACCTACTGGACTTTGGGGTCTCATTTTCATTACGATTTTCATTAGACGCCAGTACAGGTTTGTGGACACCCTAAGTTTCTAAAACTTCATAAATACCCATAAAAAGACCCCATTTTGGAAACTACACTTTTTAAGGAATATACACAGGGAATAGTGATCCCACAGCTGTTGCACAATTTTTTTAGTGTTAGGCTGTGAAAATGAAAAGTTAATTTTTTTCCAACAATGTGCAAATTTAGCTGAAAATGTTTCATTTTTACAAATGATCCTGGAAAAAAAGCACCCCAAAATTTGTTACACATTTTTTTCCAGGTTCGGCAATAACCTATATGTGGGTGTAAACTTCTGTTTGGGCACATTACAGGGCGCACAGGGGAGGAGGCACTATTAGGCTTTTGCAAGTAGATTTTGGTGGGTGACATGTTACATTTGCAAAGTCCCCAAAATACCATAGCAGGTGAAACGTTCCAGAAGTCACCCCATCTTATATTCTATCTTATCTAGGGGTGTATTGTGCATTTTGGGCGCACAGGTGTTCCATTGTTTTTTTTTTAGCACTGGGTCATGAAAATGAAGGGGGAGGGGAACGCAGTTTCACCCTTGTTTTTTGAGCTTCATTTTTACAGCATTCACCATGCAGTATTAATGATAGGATAACTTTACTATGCAGGTTGGTACAATTACAATTATAAAAGTTTTATATAGGGTTTTTTTCCTACTTTTTTGTCATAGTCTGACAGTCATAACTTTTTTTCTGTATATGGGGTTGTTTAAGGGCTAGTTTTTTGCAGTATGAGTAGCCATTTTTATTGGTACCATTATAGGGTTCATATGATGCTTTGATCAAGGTTTTTGGCAGATGGGATGAACAAAATATAGCAATCCTGGTACAGCGGTGACTGTACAGTAAAAATGACATGGTAGCTTTACTCAGCAGTTAGATAAAATTACAGTGATACCCAATTTATATTTTTTTTAATGTTTTACTGCTTTTACACAAAAGACACTTTTATTCAAAAAGGAAAACATGTTTTTGCATCACCATAGTCTGAGAGGCATAACTCTTTTTAGTTTTTCTTTGTATGGAGCTGCATAGGGGCTTGTTTTTTGTGGGACGAGTTGACATTTTTATTTGTACCATTTTGGGGTACAAGACTTTTTGATAACTTTAAAATCCGTTAAATTGGATGTAAGTTGTGTGAACTAGGGGCGACATCTATGAATCCGCATGCACTATTTTTTTTTAACTTGGCACTGACACACCAGTTCTAAATAGATATAGAGGAGTGTATAATATGACAGTATGAATGAAAGTGTTATGTGCCAAACATTTTGATGCATAGAGTGTAATGTGCCAAACTTTGCATCAAACTTTGGCTCATTAAAATGTGTTATGCCATTTTTAGAACAAAAAAATACCTCATGCAAATTCATAGAAGTTGCCCAAGGTGTCTAAACAGAGTTTTTTTCCATCTAAAAAGGAAGGCATATATCCATGTCTATTGAGGACAATGTACTAATGTCTAGAGAGGCAATATATTTTATTACCCACAAACAGGACAAGAGTTTAAAATATGGGGTTATCATATTTGTGAAATATGGTTAAATGCCAATGCGGTCTCTTGTATGTTTGGAGAGACTATTCATATAAGAGACCACATAAGCAGACATAAATCTACAATTAGAACAGGCAGTTTCTTGATATTAAAAGGGGCATAATCTCACACAATGAAAATATCAAGTGGTAGAACATGTAGAGGTCCGAAAGCGGGTAGGTGGTATAAAAAGACTTTTGTTGCACTATAAGGGCTTGTTCACACGACGTTTTCGATCCGTTTTACGGATCCGTTTTTTTACCACTAAAAAATTGCATCCGAAAAGTGGATCCAAAAAACGCAACAGCCTATGCTTTTATGGATCCGTTTTGTATGCTTGTATAATAAGTTTTACAGATCCATTTTACGGATCCGGTTTGATCTCTCACTCTCACTCTCTCTCACTCTCTCTCGTAAGCTCGGCTGTCCCGAGCAGGAACACTGTCAGCTCGGCTGTCCCGAGCAGGAACACTGTCAGCTCGGCTGTCCCGAGCAGGAACATCCCTGCAGCCACGCTCACCTCCGATCCCCGCAGCCACGCTCACCTCCGATCCCCGCAGCCACGCTCACCTCCGATCCCCGCAGCCACGCTCACCTCCGATCCCCGCAGCCACGCTCACCTCCGATCCCCGCAGCCAGGCTCACCTCCGATCCCCGCAGCCACGCTCACCTCCGATCCCCGCAGCCGAGCTCTACTCCTATCCCCTCAGCCGCGCTCACCTCCGATCCCAGCAGCCGCGCTCACCTCCGATCCCAGCAGCCGCGCTCACCTCCGATCCCAGCAGCCTCGCTCACCTCCGATCCCAGCAGCCTCGCTCACCTCCGATCCCAGCAGCCACTCACCGGCACCTTCGATCCCCAGTGCGCTTTGAGCATGTTAAAGCGGATCACAACTCTCTGCTGCGCTTTGGGATCCGCTTTCCACATCGCAAAAGCGGATCCCATTGTTTCCTATGGGGACTTCTGTTGGTAAACGCAAAAAGAAGTGACATGTATTTCTTAAGACGATCCACAAAACGCAGCAGGGAAAAGTTTTTAAAAAAGGCATCGCCGTCTCTCGTGAGAACACGATGCGTTTTTTTGCCCACTAAAAGCTATGGAAATACATGCCCATTGTTGGATCCATTTTGCGGGGATCCTTAAAGGGATCACAAAAGCATCATGTGAAAAAGCCCAAAGGGTTCTATTTCAGCTCAATGGGTGGAAAGATGTCCTCCAGACTTGACTCATTTTATTTATTTTTAACTAACTGATTAAAATGTTGTGATATTTATGTTGTGTAGAAAATGCTACAACTATTCATATGTTTTTCTTTTGCCCCATGTTTCCTCAAGGATTTGAGGGTTGTGGTTTGATTTACTGTGATTGGTCTCATGTCTGGGAATGAGCTGGTATTTTTTGTTTTTTGTAATATAATGAAGGGTTTTGTATGTCCTTATGGTTAATGAAGGCTGGGGAATGAACTGCAAATGATCCCAAAAATGCGATTTTTTGTTTTGGGGGAGGGAAAATCATTGAAAACATCCCTCTTCTTATTACAACAGTTGTAAACTTTGGGGGAAGGAGTAGATAAAGGCTGGATTTTTTAGGGGGGTTTTGCCCCTTTCTTGTCCTGTAGGATTATAGTGTAACCCGTCCGGGCCCTTCTTTCTGGTTTTTGTTTTTTCATAATGTGGCAAATGTTTTCTATTGGTGAAAGGTCTGGACTGTTGATGGCCAGTTCAGCTCTGGACTCTTCTGAGGAGGAATGCTGTTGTGATAGATGCAATATGTAATTTAGTATTGCCCTGCTGAAGTATGCAAGGCCTTCCATGAAGAAGACTTCATCTGGATGGTGGCATATGTTGTTCTGAAATCTCTATATACTGCTCAGCATTGATAATGCCTTTCAGTATTTGTAAGTTGCCCATGCCATGAGCATCCCAGTACCATCACAGATGCAGGTTTTTGAACTGTGCACTGATTACAAGCTGGATGGTCCTATTAAGTGCGCAGGACATGATGATATTATGAACTCTAGACGGTGGGATATTTAAAGTCTCTGCAATATTACATTGAGGAACATTTTTCTGAAATTGTTCCACAATTTTAAGACCGTTTTTAACAGATTGGTGAACCTCCGACCACCTTCTAAGAGTCTCTGCCTCTCTAATATGCTCTTTTTTTATACATGTGTGTGACTTAGTTAAAAATTGATCCTACAACTGTTTGTCATTGTCATTTGCCTTCCAGCCTTTTGTTAACTGTCTTAACTTGTTTGAGATGTTGTTGACATGAATTTCTAAATAATATATTTTTTTCAAATGAAACAGAAAAATGTTTTTCAACTTCTGATGTGTTCTATGATCTGTTGTTGATCAAATATGGCTATAAGAAGTTCCAAATTATTAAATTCTTGTTTGTTTTTTTCCCTATTCAAAGCTTTATTGAAAAATTGTAAAAGAATAGAACACAGATAGAGATCAGGCATTATAGTGATGGATGTAGAAAACTGTCAAGTACGAATGTAAGTATATATTCATAAGTTACAAAATGAAATAGAACACTCAGGGTGACATACATAATGTAGGCAAAAGGGGCCCAGTTTAATGCTTTAAAGCAATGTAGAAGGCCGTATGTATGAACCTGTTCTCGTATGCATAGATTTGGGAATTTTAGCCCCCCCAAAAAAACAACCGGGTTCAGGTAAAACCATTTTAAATTTGGTCTGCCCTGTTCCAGCATTTTAATGCATAGTTTTGCCTTTCCCCAGTGTTTTAAAATGTTTTTTATAATTTTTGGTGCGACAGCCTCCAGAAGGGCCCCTACATCTTTGAGCATTAAAAAAGTGCCGTGGGGTGCCACATAATGCACCTAAGTTTGGAGTGCCCTGTTTATTTCCCAGAGAACGGGCTCCAGTTTGGGGCCCAGAAAGGACATCAAAATTGGCGCAGCCCTACACTGTCCCCCAAATTTTTTTAGTCTGGTACAGCACAATGAAGTATGAACAGGAGGTAAAGGAGAAAATAAAAAAAGCAAAGAACCTCAAAAAAATTTTGGGAAAAAAAAGAAATTTTTTGCTTTAACTTCTTAAAAAAAGCCCTGAAAAGGGCCTTAAATGCGCAGCTAAGTTTTTAGTTCCAGAAACCAGATCAGATAACCAGAAAATACAAAAGAAATTTTTGGAATTTTGGGGGGTTGTAAAAGAAAATCCACCCCAAAAGTGCCCACTCTGAACCAAAATGTAATGTAAGTAATAACCAACTTAAGACATCCTTTATGACATGAACACGTTTTACATGGGCATCAATTGTTGTTTCACATAGAATATATTTTTCTCCAAACATTAAATAATTATCCCAAGCCATTAATCTTCACTTGTTTTATCCCAGCATTACCTGTTTTACAGCTTAACAAAATTTTTTCCTTTCCTGGATGTTATATTATTACTGATATTGTCAAAAGCTACATAATGGAAATACATTTTAAATTAAAATGCTTTAGGTCGTTATACACTACACAATGTACACATATTTGTCATCGTTATATACAAAAGGAATAGATGATCTTGATGGTAAATACCATTCATTAAACAAACTACTTTCAAACAGAGCAGGGGGAAAAGGTTTCCTGTTTTGACATCTTTCCCTAAGATAAAGGGGGGTTTCTCCTCAGGCTTTTTCATTTTCAGAGATTTTTTACAAGCTTAATTTTTGATCCAGGGGCGGGTCCTCCCCCCCAGTAGAGCGTGGTTAAGGGACACCTAATTTGCCCCTTTTTACATCTAAGCAGGGCAACCTACCCAAAGACGGGAGTAAAATGTGTGCTTAACAGACAGAAGTCAAAACATACAACAAACTAGAAACCGACACCACAGATAACAAATAAAGAATAGTCGTAAGGGCCAAGGTCAAACCAGGAGAATACGGAACCCAAAAGGGCAGGTGGGGGAGTAACAGAAAGAATAGCCAAAACGAGAAACCCAACAAAAAAACCAGCAGGCAAAACAGGCAAACTAGGACACAAAAGCAATCACCCAGCAGAGACTAGCAGCAGGGAAGCGTTTTAAAAACCCCGCCACAACCGGGGTTGGCTCAGTGCTTAACCCCTTAAAGCAACCAATCTCCCCTTTGTTGGGCGCAACAAATCCTTTAAAGGGCCCCACCCCATTTTGACAGGGTTTACTATCGTGCCCCTCCCATTCCTCCCTCCTTCCGAGTCACTTTTCTTTGGAGAAGTAGAGGGGTGTATGTCCCAGTCCGTGACCTTCCCGTGGTCGTTATCTTCGGGGGTCAACCCCCCTCCCCCGGCGCCCCAAAAATCCCCTTTAATGAAATGTAAAGGTTTTGTTTAAATTAGCCTAAAAGGGAAGAAACCAAATTTCTCCTTTTACCACCAGCCCCGAAAAAAAAGGGGGAAACAAGTTTAGAGGGTGGTTTTTTTGGGGGGGGGGAAGAGAGTGTATAATTGTGTGTTATAGGGAGGGGGGGGGAGCAGAGTGTAATAGGGGTTTTTTCAACAGCTGATTCTGGGGGGATTTCGCCGTATTGCCGTTTTTTGTGCTCCTTTGGTTTAAATCCGTTCCCCCCGGCATTTCAGTAATCCACAGTTCTCATAGAGAACTATGGATTCCGTCTTTTCTTTACCCGTGTCGAGTGAATGTAATTATTCATGGGGGATACGCCGGGGTGGATAAAATGTTTTTGGGGGGGGGGGATGCCGGCCACCCCCCCCCCCCGGCCGCCCCCATGCACGGCCATGCCATAAAAATTTGGGGGCGAAATTCCCCTCCCGCAAAAACGGCGGGAAAAAAGCCCGTGTTTAAACTTAGCCAAGGGTGTGTTATATTGGTGGGGAAGGGGGTATAAGGGGGTGTTATAATTTGGGGGGGGTTTTTTAAAATTATAATATTTATATAATGGGGGAGGGGAAACTTTTGTATATTTTATTTTTTAATAATTATTTAAAAAATTCCTTTTATATTACTTCCCTCAAACAACAACACAAACACCTTTTAAACCAAATTCCAACAGCCAATCAAGGCTGGGGGGGATATCCCAACCAGAGGTTGAACCCCCTGCCGACAGCCCAATCACGAATGGGGGTGTGGGGCCCCCCCCAGGGCAGAAGTAGCTCCCCGACACACGATTTAGGTAATAACTGCTATTCAAAAAGATTTAGGTCATGCAAAGCAATTGCAAAAAATGCTTTTTTTTACTGTCCCCCTCATTAAGTAGTTTTTGTGAGAAACCCCTCTAATTCTGTTTTTAAATTATAAAAGAACCAAATATGTTCTGCAAAAAAAAAAAAATGGCACAGTTTGCTTTCTGCATGAAGCCCTGACAGAACTTATGTTGAAATTTTTGAAAAATTCAGTGTTTTTACGTTTACAATTAAAAAAGGCTTAGGAGGCTTAGAAAAGGAATACAATATCTTCCAGTGAGACAACAGAAACAAGAGAATTTTTAGGAGACATGGTAATAATTTTTTTAAAAAATTAAAAAGAAAACTGGAAACCTGCTGTGTTTTCTGTACCCAAGCAGATGTAAATCTGTAATTCTTTAATTGTACAGAATTTCATATCAGAAGAAAAAAAAAATTTGGAACCAAACACTTGTAAAATAGTGAACACTTCTCTGGATTAATGATATTAAATGAAGACTAATTTACCTGATAATATAATAACCCAATAAACCCGACACGGGGGTTCTATGGTTTGGGTTGTTTTACTTTAGTAAAAGCGTTTAAACCAAAAGCGAAAATAGATGGGGAAAACCCCGCCCCTATTGTTGCAGCAAAAAAAAAAAAAAGTTTTCCCTTCAGTTAAACAGTGAAAAAACCCAAATTTTTTTGTTTGGGCATTCATCTGCCCTTTGAAGAAAAAAAGTTAGCATTTTAAATTTTTGCCTAATTTTTTAGTCATTTCCAGGTTAAGAAAAATGAAACCCGAAACGTGCAAATTTGGAAACCAAAAGGCTCTAAAAGGGTTATCGTCAATTTGGGTTTTTTTTAAAAGCTTTCGGGCTTTGTTTGTTTTTACAAATGTTTTGTTTTGGTTGCCCTGTTTGTAGGAGTGCATCGTTTCAAATTTTTTATAAACAGCCCCACTGTTGTTCCTTTTTCTTTCGGCTGTTTGGGCCTTTATGTTTCAGCCCCTTTGAAAAAGGTAGGGCGGAGCCCCCCCCACAAGAAAGTTTTGTGTGGAGGGAGGGGGGGTGAGGGTCTTCTTTGTGTTTTTCGCTGGGGTTTACCTGGTGTTCCCCCTTTCCTTCCTGCTCTCTACAAGAAAGATGTGACAGCAGTGAAACCCCGGGGGTTACATTTAAACATGAGTGTCTGTGGAACTGTCATATATAATGAACAGATCGGCATGTGAATACTTCTGCTGTGCTGTTTAGTGCCTAGGTTTGTAACCACTTCCCCCGCCCCGCCCGGTCTTTTTCTGACAGGATTTGTTGTTGTGGAGTGTGGGGAAATTGTAAGCTAAGCAGAGGGTTTAGGGAAACACATGAAAAAAACCCACTCCCGCTCTGTATTTAGAAAACTTTACAGACCTCTTACACTCATAGATCAGCCCTCTCCGCAACAGACCTAGGAGGCCACAACCCGGGTTAACTTGGCGCCCAAACCCCCCCCCTTTTGTATAGAAGGTTTTAGAGCTGCGGGGTGCTGGAGGGGAGGGGGGAAGGGGAGCGAAGGAACCGCCCCAAAAGCAGCCCTCCCCAATTTTTTTATTATCGGCCTCCGACAGGCTTAAGTTTTATGAGACCTCCTTTAAATGGATTTGTGCTAAAACTGTAATATACTGCTAGACGCAATAACCAAAGGAAAATAAGAATAAAAAGCTGCCCGGTTTTTACCCTTGACACGGAAAATTTTAAAAAGCAGCGATTTTTTTAAAAAGCCGAACCTCTTCAAATTTTTAAAAAAAATTTTGTTCCAATACTCATAGCCACCCTCTGCAAAAGTGTTATAGCTTTCAAATCTCCAAGTTCTAGGGAAACAACAAAAATGTGCCTGTTCCAGGACGGGAATAAATGGCGTTGGGGGGTAAAACATCACAAGCTAAAGCATGGGGGTTTTATTTTAAAAAAAAAGAAAAAAAAATTATTTTTCCTTTTGTTAAAATCTTAAGGATTTGTGTTTTTAGGTGAAAAACCTTTTTCCTCCTCACCTTTCCGAGCCTAACTTTTTTTTACTTTTCCAAATACTAGCTTTTGAGGGCTTTTTTTTTAGGAAATGTTTTTGCTTTGGTGTTATTTGTTTATTGGTTTCGGGGGGAAACAGAAAAAAAATTCAATGGGGAAAAATGTGAAAAAAACATACTTTTCGCTATGTTTTTAGGGTTTTTTTTTTTTAAGGCTTTTATCTTGCTTTAAATGATGTTTTCTGTATTCTGGGTTTATGATTCCGGGCCACCAAACATGTGGGTTTTTATTTTTTTTTGGTAAAAATAAAAAAATTCCAAAAAATTTTCGGTTTTTGAAAATTAAAAATGACAACACAATTTTGCAGTTTGGAGTTTTTTATTCTTCTAAGGTGTTCAGCATACGGGACAAATTATGTTATATTTTGATAGATCAGACGGTTTTGGACACGGCGATACCCAATATGTGTTACTTCTTTATTATTTTACTTTTTTATTTGTAAAGTGGAAAAAGGCGGGTGATTTGAACGTTTCTTTTTTTTATTTTTTTTACTAATTTTAAAAGTTTTTTCTTTTTTTTTTTTTAATGTAAATGAGTCCTTGTAGGGTGCTTCACCACTAAGAGGGACAATTGTTTCTAAACCCAAAGCATTTGTATAGAATTGCATTTGGGGAAAATGTACCAATAAGGGGTTTCCTGGGTTCACATGGCAGCGAGGAAGCCCCTTCACCGGGTTCCAGTTGCCATGTTGACTGGAAGGCTATCGTCACAGGTTATTTGCGGGGCGTAATTAAGCCGTGTGGGGGGGGAGGGGGGGCCCCAAAACCCCGCCGGCCCTAGAATATCTTACTAGCGGCGTTTAACCGCTAGAAAAGGTTTCCCTTTCTCCCCGCGGCGTTTCGCCGAAAACGGGGAGAGGAAGTAATCATGTTCTCTTTGAGAATGTGGATTTCCGTAATGACTGGGGCGTATTCCAGCCGTAATTGCCCTACGGCGCGTAATTTCGGATGAAATACGTAATTTTTTGCCGTTTTGAAATAGCCTAAGGAGCCCCCCCGTTGTTGCCGGTGCGCAGCACGGTTTCTCATTAATTTAGATGATGCAGCCATCTTCGCTGCAGCGTCTAAAGGGTTAAATAGCACGGGATGGTGGCCGCGATCCCACTACATAGCCTTTGCGACCCTCAGGATCGTTAAGCGGGTAAGGAGGTGTGTTAGGAGTTCAAAAAGCTTGTTCTTCCATCACGCATGATAAACAATTGAAGAAAACGATTCCTGTTCTGTCCCGCCCTGCTCATGTCGACTGTAGTAGTGAACGTTCATTGTTCATGTGACAGGTGCAGCCAATCACTGGCCACAACGTCCCGTGAGTGCTGTGATTGGCTGCAACTGTCACATGAATGATGAACGTTCACTACTACAGTCGAGATAAGTGAGGTTGGAGCGGCCAGAAGGTATTTCTGCCTTTTTTTCTTCTATTTAGTGATACAGTGAGATATAAAGTAACTGAATAGGATGAACAGAACTGTAGTGAAACTGTTAAGTAGTTGTACAACAATATAATGAGTAGCCTAAAGACAAGGTCAGCTTCTAGCGACAGTGTCTTTGGTAGTCCATTGTCAGAACTTCCCTTGACTGAACGTCCAAGTCATTTGCAAGTTGGATGTTATTTTCTGTCTCTGAAGGACAGCAAGTACACCAGCAACAAGGACACTGTTCCTCAAGTTTCTCAGACACTGATAGACCTGTGAACTCATGCTGGAATTCTGTCACAACCACTCAAGAACGACAAGCTCATAGTGTCCCGATTAATAGAGGAAGTAGCACAAGCATCAAAGCAAGGCAAGGAGACAGTAAATGTCATGGAAAGTCTGCATCAACTGTTTTACATTGCTGCCTGCCAATGTGAGGACATTGGGGAATGCAAACGTGACAGACACACGAATGTATCAGTTTTTGATGGACCAGAGTTCTATGCGAAAAATTAATATTGGTATAAACTGATTTATTGTTGACAGCAATTATGAAAAGAAAACAAGCAAGGAAGATTGGATGAAAGAAAAAGAAGATGAAGAAAACAGAAGGAAGAGCGCAAGTAAAGATATAGGGCGACATGTATGAATCCTGGCCCTGATAGACCAGTTCTAAATCACTTTAAGGTAGTATAGACTGCGCCAGAGTGTATGATTCTGTTCTTCTGCAGTTCATACATACAGGCGCAGTCTAGTGCCAATACGACAACTCAGGCTCAGGCAGAGCACCTTTAAAGGGGTTGTCTCGCTACAAGGATTGCTTTTTATATTAAAGCTCTTGCAAAAACAAGTCACTTTGTAATATGTGTCCATTAACAGAGTCCTATCTATTCCTAGATATCACCTCTTGTATGGGCTGCATCAGCTCCTCAGGTCGCTATAGCTATAGACCTGTTTGATCTATTCTGATAGGCTGCCAGCACTGGTTGCTATAGCTACAGACCTGGCTTCTACTGCAACATAGTGGAACCCGTAAACACGCCCCTGAATTCAAAGTGAAACCAAGAAAACAGGACTGAGGTAAGATGAATCAATGTAGTGAGACAACCCCTTTAACTTGGTCTGGCTGTTCTAACTGTTCTGCACCAAAGTTTTGGCATCAAAGAATCATAAATGCGTCTGCTTCTACTAATGTGGTGCGACACGCCCCAAAACTCACCAAAGTTTGGAGTACGCCTGTTCATACATCTATAGAACTGGTCTACTACAGCTTTCCGAGGTCAGGATTCTGGCGCAGCCCCATTCATACATGTCACCCATAGTTTCACCTGCAGAAGTGTTTGCAGTTTGTCAGAATCGGCTTCTTGCAGTACCAGTGTGTAAGAGGTTGATGCTGCTAATGACAATGACGTCAACGTTGATGATTGGACTAATGCTTTCCAACAACAAGACAGGAATATGGTACCAATACCAACCATTGCTTTGGAAGCAGAACGATATGGAATGCCAAATGGAAGACCTGATCAATGTTGTCAATTATCATAAAGTATGGAGGGCTCGGCAACAGTTGAGAATAGCCAGCAGGGAAACTCCTATAACCAATGAAGAGGAAATCATAGCAATATTTTTTGATGGGCAAAAAGACATGACGCTGGTGAGGGAGAAAAGTGGAGACAAGTGGTATAGTATAAAGAAAATTGAAGAACACTACATAATGATTGGTGAATCCGGAACTTTTTATCTGTGCCATTTAACCCTGGAACGAGGCACAGGGTCTGCTATTGCTGATGGCATTCACAGCGCAATTGAAGAAAGGGGAATTACAGACAAGATCATGGCAGTTGGAGCCCACAGCACAGCTGTGAACATGGGGCATCGTGTTGGGGCAATACATCTGTTAGAGCTTCACACTGGTCGCTCTTGGAGTGGTTCATTTGCTCTTTACACTTGAACAAGCTTCCATCTCAGCAAAACACTCATTGGTCCAACTGAAGGACACACACTGTGGAAAGGGACAATTGGAAATGCATTGGGTACTTGTTCACCATTGCCACTTTCTGCAGAAGGATTTCGACTCATTACCAATGGTGATCCTATTCCACAAATCGATGTCAGTGAACTTAGTAATGACCAAGCCTACCTGTACAAAATGATCATAGCTATTACAAGTGGAAGCATCAGTGATGATTTACTGCAGGAAAATCCTGGGTCCATGTCAATGACCAGATGGATCACAACTGCTAGCAGGATATATTGGCTGTGTGTGGCAACAGTGCAATCAAGTAATGAACTGTACTCCCTGACACACTTCATTGTCTGCTGCTATGGACCTACAAGTGTCGCGCAAGATGCACTTATGGACCAAAGCACTTGCTGAAACAAATTAAGCAACAGAGTTTGTTGTAATCGGCCTGCAGGAATATAACATGGCCCGTATTGCGACAGAACACAAACTGGGCCCATCAGGAAAATGTTCTTTCGAAGCTTGGAGATGACAATGAAGTCAATAGTTGTTTTTTCAGTGTCTTTGTTTTAAATGAAAAATGCTGAAAAAAAAAGATGTTTTTGTGTGCAGGGGAGACATAGCCTAACTCCTAGACAGGAGGCCCACTTTTTTGGGGTCATATTAGATTCCGGTCTGCCCTTCATTCTCTATATTAAATCCCTTGCCCACTTCTGTCACCTGCACCTCAAGAACATCTCCAGAATCCATCCTTTTCTTACTGTGGAAACAACTTAAGTTCTCATTGTTGCTCTTATTCATTCTCGTCTTGACTACTGTAACTCCTTGCTTATCGGTCTCCCTCTCAGTAAACTCTCTCCTCCCCAATCTGTCCTGAATGCAGCAGCCAGGCTCATCTTTCTTCTCAGCCGCTATACTGATGCCTCTACCCTGTGTCAGTCACTGCACTGGTTGCCCACAGAATACAACAAACGCTCATTACTCTCACCTATAAAGCTCTCCACAGCGCTGCAACTCCCTACATCTCCTCTCTCATCTCTGTCTACCCTCTCTCTCCACGATGCTGAAGAACCTACATTAAATGACACAATCATGCGACCCTCTCACTCTCGCCTCCAAGATTTTGCATGTGTTGCACCAGTTCTCTGACAAATCTACCCTGTATGACCAGGCAAACCTTAACCCTCATAGTTTTAAACATGCCCTTAGAATACATCTTCTTAGGCACGCCTAGCAAGATCCCTAACTGCTAACCCCCCACTTTCAGTCACATATACAGTACACACACTCACAGGCATTTTCTGTATATAGATATAATATATAGTTGCAAGGTCATCCACTATTTATGATACACGGCTAAACCATTATGTGAACCAAGCACTTCTCACCCTTCGTCTCACCCATACACCCTATTAGATTATAAACCCTCTCACCTTGTGTCTGATCTGTTAGTAGCATTTTACTGTTTTTTTGTTTTTCTGACTGTACTTATATTCTCTACATTGTAAATTGAAGTGAAATATGTTGCCACTATATAAATAAAGATTATTATTATTATTTTCTATTTTGAGTTTAAGTAAGGACATTTTATTACAAGTCTGTGGAAGGCGTGCACCCATATCTTTTTCCTGCCTGGCTATTTTTTTATGTGTTTTCTGGGGATCCTGTTGGCATCCCAAAATCTTTCAGAAACAGTGATGCTTCAAGTACAACATAGTTTTACAACATAGTAATTTCACAGCCAAACATCCTTTACCCTGTACATAATAAACCTGAGAATATGGAGGTTGGAGAATTATCTACATCTCAAGGCTTGTCCCCACAGCAGGTTTTTCAGCCGATTTTGCAGAATCGGTTTTGAAAGCCGCCTGCAAACCGGCTGACAAACTTTAGCACGGACCTCTATGGAAAATCTGTGCAGCAGTCCCCACTACACGGATTTTCTGCCAGACGGTTTATTACACCGCCAACCGTCCGAAAAACATTGAACATGTTGATTCTTCCACCCGGTTTTCTGCCGGACCGCGGCGTCTAAATCAATGAGAAATGGTGAATTGCCCTCCTCATGAACAAATACTGTATGTGAGGAGTATTTGCAGTAATCTGCACTTGTGCAACTTCCCCCATGTACCACTGGGGTTTATATTGTCACCTACTTGGAATGTATTTTTGTTCAGCCATGGAGCTGTAAGTATGGCCGTGTGCCTGTGTGTTCTAAATAATAAATGACATTACAGTGAGGTGGTCCAAGGAGAATGCAATTGAAAGCAGCTTGGAAAACACTAACAGTTGGCATAAAATGGGCAACAATATAGGAACCAAAACTGAGATTTAAAGGGTTAAATGATTTTAGACCACTGATTTTACGCTGCTGTTACACCAACATGGATTCCCCAAATCAAAAACAATTTAGTCCAGCCTGCCCGGAGTGGTTCTGTGCATCAAAACTGGCATTAAAGTGGATAGATGAGAAGTTTTTGCTGATTTGAATAAGCACCGTATCTTTTGAACCATAAGATGCACCAGACCATAAGATGTACCTAGGTTTTAGAGGAGGAAAATAGGCAAAAAATAATTTGAAGCAAAAAGTGGCAGAAGTGTAATTTTTATTGGTACTATTTTGGGATAGATGCGACTTTTTTCATCACTTTTTATTCCAATTTTTTGGGGGATGTGAAATGACCAAAGAACCACAATGTTGGCGTTTGGAAAAAAAAGTTTGTTTATGCTGTACAGCATATGGGATAAATGATGTTATAGTTTAATAGATTTGACTTTTACGGATGTGGTGAAAACAATTCCGTGTAACTTTTTATTTTATTTTTTGTAAAATGGTAAAAGTGGAGTGATTTAAAATTTAATTTATTCTTTCAATTTTTTTTTTTTTTTAACTCAGATTGCCTTGCCCTATATATAACAGTACTATTGTATTGCTGTATGTAGGAGTTTCACTTATTACACCCTGCCTGTGCCTCATTCAGATGTCTTTTTTGACAAAGGTTACGTTGTAAACGTCCCTAAACCTATGGCATAAAAAAGTCTATCAAGACTGAACCAATTTGTAGTAAACAGTAATGTCAAGCAGACCGATAAGCACAATAAAAAATATTGCAACTTCAAGGTGAAACAAACTGTGATTTTGTGATGTATCAAGCAATTCCAAGCAGGAAAATATACAGTCAAGAGTACTGCACTCAGATATCAGGCTGCTACAGCTTTCAACAAACTAGTTCATCATAACGCAGTGTCAGGTTCACATAGTTTTTCAGATAGGTAACAAAAAAGTAACTGATAATTAAACAATAGTCAATACAGTAGGAGGATGAGTCTACCACATAGCAAGTAATCAATATAATAAGATAACAAAATATAAGGAAGTATCAAAATGTAAAGCATGTCGATACAGGTAATAAATGATAAGATAATGTACACTATATACATACACATAATGGAGAATCCTAATAATACATTCTTTATAAGAAGCATAATAATAAATCAATGTCCTGCAAAGATGATGATAACACGTATCTGAAGTTGCTTCAATGATTCAGCAGATTGCAGATGTAATAATAGGTTTGCAAAAATAATCCCAGGCTCTGGTCCCAGATGCAGGGCTGTCCTCAGAGAAACAGCACATCCCTTGCCATTAAATACCTGATAGGCCTGTGATGAAACTGAATGTACTGGCACGTTCTCCAGGACTTCACCGTCTGTCTACACTTGCCACTCATAAACATCACATGCTAATACGTCACCCATATGTGACAGGGGAACACATTCAAATTTCTATACATTTTTTGGGTTTTTTGGCTTGTGTTTGCTCATGATTCTTGTTTTGAAGTTTTTGTATGTAAAGCAATAAACACTGCAGGTTAGGAATTATTGTCCAACACTGTTCTTGTTGAGGTATCCTTTGAATAGTTTCTGCTGACCTATGTTCCGGGATTTAATAGGGTCTTCACCTAAATGGACAGGGTCGCTTGGTTACTCCAATTTAGGTTGGAGAGGTTTGCATTTTTCTTTGTTAGGGTGAGAATCGGGTAAGTATATTATATTTTAAATTGTTACTATAAAAGTTACATTCTTTATTTCATCACGCAAAGTTTGGACTAGTTCACACGGCTTATTGCCGACGTAATTGCGGGGACGTATTTTGCCCCACAATTACGCTGGCTGCCGTGCAGCGGGGGCTGGGCGGGGGGCCGGCAGCTCGCTGGCCCCATAGGCATGCATTATTCACGGTGTGTACACGCAATAAATAATTGACATGTCACTTTCTCCCTCCTCGGCGAGCGGGGAGAGGAGAAAGAATCCATAGTTCTCTATGAGAACTGTGGATTACCGTAATGGCAGGGACGTATTTCAGCCGTACTGCAGCGCAAATACGATGCGCAATACGGCTGAAATCAGTGCCCAAATCAGCCGTGTGAACGAGCCCTTTATGTCCACGGCCCTTTGTGTATGTTATTATAACTCAAAGGGAATTCAGATATGGAACACAATCTCGTTACTACAGGGCCATATGAAAAAAAAACGTAGTGACAATGGTTGGACAATATTTTTTTAACACTTTAGAAGTAGTGAAACAAGTGGCCTGAAAAGGTTATTGGGATAATAAAATTCTACAAAAGGAAACAAGTTGGATCTATCGCTTGAAGACCTCAAAACCATTGGGATTAAATGACATCGTCCCCTTTCTTATTAACATGCAAAATTAAATTTTCAAAGTGAAATAAGCATATAACAGATAAACATATCCAAAAACATGATAAGAACATAACAATAACGCTATGTTCTCACGGCTTAAACTGGGATGTATCTCGGCCCGTATTTCGCGCCATACTGCACGAGATACGTCCCAGTCATTACGGTAATCCACAGTTCTCATAGAGAACTATGGATTATGTCTCCTCTCCCCGCTTGCACAATACGGCGAGCGGGGAGAGAAGTGACATGTCAATTATTCACGGTGTATACGCGCCGTGAATAATGAACGTCTATAGCTCCGGCGAGCTGCCGCCTCCACGCCCTGCCCCCTCTCCCGAGCACACGGCATAATTGCAGGCGAAATACGTCCCGCAATTATTGCTGTGTGAACCCTGCCTAACAAGTAGCCTCATTGAATCCGTAGGAGAGGATCATCTAGGGGGGAGGGAATTCACAGCAGCAAAGCCACATAAATCTAGTCTAGTATCGTATATCAGAACTAAGAACAGTTGGTAATCCCACCTTTCAAACAAGTTACATATAACCTTACAGAGTGAAGAATTAAAAAGTAAACTATCGTCCCCTTTCTTTAGTGCTCTCTTTTCACTGCCTTTCTTTTTTCCTGTTTAATTGTATTAATGAGGAGATAATCTGTGCTACTGTATTTTGTTTATTTGTACATCATGATATGTTAATCATTGTGACATTTTTTCCCTTCATAAGGGTCCATCTTTAATCTTACCAAGTTTTCTTTTTTAGTATATACCTTTAATATCTTTATATATACTGTATATGTAGCCTACTTTTGCTATATCAATTTACTTTTGGCACATTGTCCAAACTTTATTATTATGGTATTTCTTATCCCAAAATGGCAAGTTTCATCCTAGTATGAATTATATGTAGTGCAACATTCTACTGCTATCTTTATTGATAAGGCAAGGGCAGGCTTTATTCTGAATAGTGAGTTACCCTGCTGTGGGTACAAGATTTCAACACTGCCTACTGTTAGGTTTAGTAACTAGAAGATATTCCGCACCGCTGAGAAGGCAGGGGTTAAACTGCTGCGGGTACCAGATTTCTATACTGCCCATTGTTACGTTTAGTAAGCAGGAGCTGAGGAAGCAGGGGTTAAACTGCTGTGGGTATGAGACTTCAACACCGCCCATTATTATGTTTAGTGAGCAGGAGCTATCCTGAACTGCTGAGAAGGCAGTAGCCTGGCTTTGCTCTGAATAGCAATGTAGACTCTTGTAGCTATGGTGTATCCACACTGCCTCTCATTATGCTCAGTAAGTAAGAGCCTCTGCAGAGAGGGTGGTCAGCCCTATGGGTGACGTATTAGCACGTGATGTTTACGAATGACAAGCGTGGATAGACGCCGGCGTCTTGGCAAGCGTGCCAGTACATTCAGTTTTCATCATGGCTCTATCAGGTATTTATTGGGAAGGGATGTGCTGTTTCTCTGAGGACAGCCTAGCATCTGGAACCAGGGCCCGAAATTGTTTATGCAATTTTATTATTACATCTGCAATCTGCTATGAATCATTGAAGCAACTTTAGATACGTGTTATTATCTTTGCTCCTCGGTACGTTTATGTATTATTATGCATCTAAATAAGAATGTATTGTTATGATTCACTGTTATGGCGAGCATGGCACTGTGTAGTTATATATCTACGTTTGATGCCAGTGCATATTATCTTGGCATTTATTACCTGTAAGGACAAGCCTGGCATTTTGATATTTCTTTAGGCTATGTGTACACAGTACAGGATTATAGTATTTAGAATCAGCTGAAAATCTGACTGTAACCAGTGCCCCATAGAGAGCAATAGAAAATCTGTGCTGTAATAATAATAATAACCTTTAATTATATAGCACCAACATATTCCGCAGCACTTTACAATTTGTAGGGTATAAGTACAGACAAAAAGACACACATTGCACAATGAAAAGCTACTTGCAGATAAGACACAAGGTGTGAGGGCCCTGCTCGCAAGAGCTTACAATCTATTAGGGTGCAGGTTGAGACGAAGGGTAAGAAGTGCTAGGCTTACAATGGTCCAGCCATGTGACATAAATATGGGGTGGTTTATATAGAATCCGGATGGACCTGCCACCCTGACAGTACATCTATATACAGATAAGTGCCGAATATAAGTGTGCTAGAGAGTGGGAGTGGGGGGGGTTAGCCATTAAGGATTCTGGTAGGCCAGCCTGAGAAGATGTATTCTCAGTGCCCTCTTAACGCTATGAGGGTTGTGAGTGTGCCTGATCGCCCGCGGTAGCATGTTCCAGAGAATTGGTGCCGCGTGAAGTCTTGGAGACGTGCATGGGAGGTTCGGATGATTGAGGATTGTAATCTGATATCATCAGCAGAGCGGAGAGAGCGGGTAGGATGGAAGGAGGAGATGTAGGGGGGTGCAGCGCTGTGGAGAGCTTTATGGGTGAGAGTGATGAGTTTGTTGTATTCTTTACTGAATGGGCAACCAGTACAGTGACTAACATAGGGTAGAGGTATCAGTATAGCGGCTGGAAAGAAAGACAAGCCTGGCAGCTGCATTCAGGACAGATTGGAAAGGGGAGAGTTTTCAGAGAGGGAGACCGATAAGCAAGGGGTTACAGTAGTCAAGACGAGAAAGAATAAGAGCAATAGTAAGAGTCTGGGTTGTTTCCACAGTGAGAAAAGTACGGATTTTGGAGATGTTCTTGAGGTGTAGGTGACAGGAGCGGGCAAGGGATTGGATATAGGGGTGAAAGACAGATCGGAATCTAGTATAACTCTAAGACACCGGGTCTGCAGCCTAGGCGTTATGGTGGTGCCACACACTGAGACAGGAATAGCAGGGTGAGGTCAGTTAATAGATGGCGGGATAACTAGAAGTTCAGTTTTAGTAAGGTTTAGTTTAAGATAGAGAAAAGACATGATGTCAGAGACAGCGGACAGACAGCCACTGGTGTTTAGCAGGACAGGAGTGATGTCTCGGGAGGAAATGTATAGTTGAGTGTCATCCGCGTAGAGATGGTACTGGAAGCCAAATCTGCTGATGGTTTGTGCAATTGGTGCAGTGTAGATAGAAAAGACGAGAAGACCAAAAGCAGATCCCTGAGGAACCCCAACAGCGAGAGGAAGAGGAGAGGATAGGAGATAGAACCTGCAAATGAGACACTGAAGGAGCGGTCCGAGAGGTAAGATGAAAACAAAGCGAGAGCGGTGTCCTGGATACCAATGGCGCTGAGTATGCTGAGGAGAAGTTGGTGATCAACAGTGTCAAAAGCTGCAGAGAGATCCAGAAGAAGCAACAATGAGTAGTTGCACTGAGATTTAACAGTGAGGAGATCATTGAAAATTTTAGTTAGAGCTGTTTCTGTGGAGTGTAGGGTGCGGAAACCTGATTGTAGAGGATCGAGAAGAGAGTTAGCGGAGAGATAGCAGATTAGGCGAGAGCAGACCAAGCGTTCCAGGAGTTTAAAGATGAAGGGAAGGTTAGAGACGGGTCGGTAGGTTGCAGCGCTGGATGGGTCCAGAGAGGGCTTTTTCAGTAAGGGAGTTATAACAGCATGTTTAAAGGAAGAAGGAAAGATCCCAGTGGAAAGAGAGAGGTTACAGACTGCAGTTATGTGAGAGAGGACAGCTGGAGAAATGGACTGGACAAGGTGGGAGGGAATGGGGTCACTAGAGCAAGTGGTGGAGCGTTGAGACAGGAGAAGCCTGGACACTTCTTCTGTCGTCGTGTCAAGAGCTGCGAGTAGGCTGGAGGATGTGCAGGGAGGGACCAGATGGGTGCTGCTTGAGGTTTGAGATGAGATGTTTTGTCGGAGTCAATTTTTTCTTTGAAATGAGTGGCCAGGTCTTCAGCACAGAGGTCAGTGACCGGGGCCTGAACTTTAGGCCCGAGAAGGGATGGGATGGGGGCAAACAGACGTTTAGGGTTGTTGTGTAAGATTGAGCCGAGGGAGGTGAACTATTTCTGTTTGGCGCAGTGAAGGGCAGTGTGGTAAGTCCTGAGCATAAATTTTTAGTGGAGAAAGTCTGCAGGTAGCTTTGACTTTCTCCACAGATGCTCAGCACACCTGGAGAATCGAAGCATGAAAGCAAGTCTGAGGTGTGTGCCAAGGCTGACTCTGACTCTGGTGGTGCGATGTGTAAGTAGTGCTAATATGTCCAGGGTGGTTGAGAAAGTTTCATTAAATTGTTTGGCCGCCAGGTCAGGACAGGAGAGGGACGAGATTGGATGCAGTGAGGACTGTATGGTGTCTATGAGTTCCAGAGTGTTCATGGAGCGGATATTTCTGAAAGGGTGATGGGCAGGTGTGTCCAGAGATGGGCGAGAATTAGTAATAGTGAAGGAGATAAGGTTGGGATCAGAGAGAGCATAAGGAGAATTAGTAAAGTTAGAGATTGAGGAATGGCTACAGAAAACCAGATCAAGAGAGTTCCCATCCTTGTGGGTGGGAGAGTCTGTAAACTGAGATAGGCCGAGGGAAGAAGTTAGTGAAAGAAACTGAGAGGCAGAAGGAGACTTGGGGTCGTTAATGGGGATATTAAAATCACCCATGATCAGAGTGGACATTTCAGTAGAGAGGAAATGAGGAAGCCAGGCAGCAAACTGGCGGGGGGTCTGTACACCACCGCGACTCTGAGAGAAAATGGCCGAAAGAGTCTGAGGGTGTGGACCTAAAAGAAGGGGAAAGTGAGGGAGGGTGCGGGAGAAATGACCTGGTAAGTGCAGCGTGGAGAGAGAAGTATGCCAACTCCTCCCCCCGGGGCCTGTTCCCCAGGTCGGGGGGTTTTGGTTTTGAAGGGGTAGGCCCCCGTAGGGGGAGGCGGCAAGGGAAGCGGGGGGGTTGTAGTTTGGGCGGGGAGCCATGTTTTGTGGGGAGCTAGGAGATTGGGGGGATTAGGGGGAAAAAGGTCATAAAACAGAAAGAAAGTTTTTTAAACCGGGCCCGATCGGGGGGCCCCACAGAGCACTTTTAAAAAGGGGAAGGGGGGAAAAGATGTACAAGGAATAGCAATAAGTTTAGCGGGGTTTTTATGGGGAGGAGGAGGTGGGGGTTTAAACCCGTAAAGGAGGGTGGGCCCCGGGGGTTGGGGGGGATGTCACCTGCACCCAAGAAGGGAGAATGAAGAGTGACAGCGAGGGGTTTCATTTGATGAATGAGGGGGTTTTTTTGTGCATTTAAATATGTGAAACAGGGGGTTTGGGGGTATTTGAAAGGGAAAAAAGGGGAGTGGTGATGAATACATGGGTAAAGGGAAGGAGAAAAGGCGCTAAATTATGGTTAAGGGGTTCAGGGGGTTTAAATTGGGTGGAAAGCTTTTTTTGTAGTTGGCGAAAGTTAAAGACAGCAATAGTAAGCAAAAAGTGAACAAGGTGTTTTTTTAAAAAACAATATAAAAAGGGGAAAAGGCAACCCTTTCCAAAGCCCCCTTCTCCCCCATTCTGTTCTTTTCTTGTCTTATTTCAGCTAATAAATTTCCCAAAAATTTGGTTCATTTTCTTACAGGGCCCCAAAATTGACCCATGGAAAAAAACTGCCCCAACCCCTAACAAATTTTTATAAAAATTTTCCCTGCTGCCCCCCTCCTCCAAAACACTTCCCGTACCGATCCCTTCCTTAAATTCCCCCTGCTGTGTTGCTTGTAATAAAGCCCGGGGAAGCTATGGTCCCGCTCGGCGGCTGGGAAAGGCCGAAACACCCCGGAAAAAAAGATCCATGAAGGGAATTCAGCATTTTCCCCAAAAGCTTCTCTTTTTTCCCAAAATATTTTTCATCCGGGGCAGTGCAACAAAGTGAAAGCAAGCGTTTTTGGTCTTTTCAGGCCCCTTTGATCAGGGGAATGTCCCCATTCAACAAACAAGTGTCTTATATAAAATTTAAAAAAACTTTGCCCAATTGACACGTGAAAAAGGGAAAAAGGGGGGAAAAGGGGGCAGGGAAAACAAGGCGTTCTGAGTTAAAATTAACCTTATAGTATCCTATGGTAAATTTACCCATGTCTTAAAATTCCAATTTTATCCTGAAAAACCCCCATAAGATTTTCCCAATTTTCTAATAAATAACATTAAAACGTTACGTGGGTTTTCTTTCCCCTTGGGGAAAAGCGGTTTTAAAAGGTCTTAATCCAAAATGCCTTTTCGAAACCCTTTGTTTATGTTCCCAACCCCAAAACCAAAAAAGGTGGTTTGGAAAAACTTTTTCAATTGGCCCCCAGGCAAGGTAAAAATTTTACCCTCTTTTTCCCCTCAAAAAAATTATCTAGCGGGCCACCCTGAAGTATATGTGTGTTTATTTTTAAATTTCCCTGTAATGTGCTCCCCCTATCCTTTGTTTTAACTTTCTAATAGTGCTCCCTATATACATTTTGTTGCATAGGTTAATAAAATATGGGTTGGCAATGGGGTCAGTTTTCACAATTGATTATTTTTTAATTTTAAATTGTTTTACTCCTTTTCCTACCAAAAGGTTTCCCCCTTTGTTAAAAATTTGGGAAATTTTAAATTCATTTTTTTTGC